>JACXGK010004083.1:0-40557 GCA_016801125.1 Novumbra hubbsi | reverse complement strand
CAATGAAACGCCTCCTCTGTGTAGTGCACGTGTACAGTACAATGATTACAATCAAACGCCTCCTCTGTGTAGTGCACGTGTACAGTACAATGATTACAATGAAACGCCTCTCTATAAGGAAGTTATAACTCAATGAACCATAACGTATTGGATTTTACCCATATGTTAGGCTTTGCAGTCACGCCAAAAGTTTTTGACATGTTGTTATGATTTTGCTGTATTATGACAATAGGATTTTTCCTGTGTTACGTTACTGTCCTGTTGTACAACAGATGCATGTTTTGGAATTTTCATGTGTATTTTTTTATTTATTTTGGTCATTATTATGGAGTCAGTCCAACAGGGTTTATACCGTTCAGCCCTGTTTTACATGGCTCACTGTTGACATCACCATTACGTTTCCAGGTCGAAGCAGATGAAAGAGAAGGAAAAGAGAGTGGGAAGTGGAAAGGCTCTATGAAGAGCTGTCCTTCCTGCCCTAAATAATCCGTTAGGCTGATCCCCTAATTTCTTATTCTTCCTACTGAGTGATGATAACGCAAAAGCAATATAAATGGCAGTGATGTTTATCCATGTTCCCATATACATCTACAAACTCCCTGCTTCATATAGGCGTGCACTCTTTTCATTAGTGGGGTAAGAGATTGCAAACAAATTGCTTGACACTGGACATCTTAGTGAGTTTGTCACACTGGTCCCTAGATAGGTCCATACACTTCCTGTTGTAATCCTCAACGTGCATTCACAGAGCCACTGCCGTGTCTGAAATGTCAAGATCTTCCCTACATCTCTGATGGTACAGTCTGTCTAGAGCTGGGGTGCCCAAACCTTTTCCCACGAAGGGCCAAAAATGAAACTTCACTGAGGGCTGTGGGCCAAAATAAACATTGTATTATACCAAACTATATTATATGGCATGGCGGGCCAAATTAAAGGTCTCCTAGTTTGGGGAGAGAGGTTAAATGTTTTATTCACAGTCACAAAATGAATAGGCTTATTTATTGAACACTTGGAATGTATTGCTCACCTGAACATTACTAGTTCTAATTGAAGGGCCAACACTCTTTAGGGAACGCCACACATTCCCATTTCACATGCCCATTCCCAGAAGGGCACTGGCAATAGCGGTGGGTGGTTTTGGCGTTGACACAAGAATGCATTAGCAGGAAAAGACTCCGTAGTCGGTGCATCGTTTGATGATGATCAGGGATCTAATCAAGATTAGAGATTAGGACACTTGTCTTTATCATAATGTGCTCAGTCTTAAAGCTGTTGTATGAGTCCAAGGCCTGGAATTCTTGACGGAGACGGCATCAACTTGTCTGGCTGGAATACCAATACCAGTGGCTTCTGATCAGCATGTAGTAGAAATGTCATATGGAAATGTTCAAAAGTGTTCCTTCTGCCCGTATGCATTGTCTCTCCGCAGGTGTCAGTCCAGGACATACATGAGAGATGGGCTTGTGCTTTGTTCATTTCTGCATTGATGTAGATGAGTCGTGGGTTTGGATAACTACACTGCTGTTGGTAGGTACAGTTTGAAGTAGACGTCATGGTTCCGTTGTCAGGGTTTTCTTCATTTCTCTAACCAGAATCTCTTTTTTGAGTATCACTTCCCATTCCCAGGAATGACCAATGTCCTTTCGCATTCCCTCGTCTTGGTGTTTGACTTATGATTCTTTCTTCTTGTTAAGTATCAGTTATTTGTACTCTAACATACCCTTAAATCAACATAAGGTCTATGAGTTTTGGCTAGGTGTTATTTGTGGTAATCCAAAATTATCTTTCGTGAATCTGTAGTTCATGTTGTCATGGTGCTTGATTTTGGAACTTAAACGTAAAGTGTCAAGCTTTGTAAGTTAGTACACAGCCTGACTCTTGTGTCTTTCATTGCAATTGGGAGATTATTCTATATACAATCTTCCATTCACTTCTTGAAATCTACTCTCATCCAACACCTTGTCCCATTCTTGATTGACAGCTAACATCATCGAATAGGTAACGGTTCAGGCCTTGGTCTATTGGGTCGTTTTCTTTCTCATTCACTGTCTGCATTGATATGCTTATATTCCTGTTAACTGCACAAATGTGTGTCATTAACCCTTTTTTGAATTGACCCTTTTTTCTGTGTTCTGTATATTCAAATCAAAACCGGATATTTTCTATTTCTTATTTATCCTTCTACATTTTCTCTAATCTTGAAGATATTTTTGCTCAGCTTCAAAATAACCTACAAACAGTAGTGGAGTAGTCTTAGCACACTTCCGGTGTGCTTGAACACTGCTTCTCCAATAAAGTTCCTTCCACTCTAATTATTTTCCGATTTTCTTCATTGACTTATAATTGTTTATTTACCGATTGACACGAACATTAATTTTATTAAATGTATCTACTTTAGCTACACATGAATTGGCTTTGTGTGCCGAGAGTCCACATGTGTAACACTTGGTGTCGCTTTTGCATTCCTAAGTGACAGTGCTTTTGTTTCACTCTGTTCATTAGCATTAGCTTGTCTTAGCCTTGCCAAAATGATCCAAAAGCACTCTTGATTTTTCCCATGCAGCTTCAAAGGTGCTTGCGACGGTGGGAGCTCTTTGTGGTGCTAATCACATCTTTGTCTTTTGTATGCATATTTTCCCAGTAATTGATCCCTGAACATCTGATTCCAGTGCATAAAACTCACACAATTTTGCCAGTTCTCTCACACATTAACAGTGTCGATAGTCACTCTTAGGCTCTATAAACCCTTGATGTTTTTAGTCCTTCATCTTATTATTATTACTTTCAATTCTTGATCAAAATAACCCATAAATGCTGTGTTGTTCAATTACACCTTTTCCCATTACTTTCAAACCAACCTCACGATCATCTTCTTCTTATGCTAAACTGTTTTACATTTATTATATTCCTTTCTCTAAGGCAGAGTTGCCAAAATCATTTCCTGAACTCAATAAAAGGGCTTTTTTGTATGCATACTCAGACATTTCTAATAAGCAATTCATTTTAGTCACACATGAGAGAATTTAACATTTTGTGATGCTTAAACGCTAACTTTAGGCGTGAGATATACAATTAAATGCTACATATAATGACATGTTTTAATAATGACAAAGCATTTTTATTATAGGAACCATGTACAAATATAAAATGTAAATATATGACTATTATTTGTTTAAGCTGTTAGTGATAATTCTGGCAGTGTCAATAGATTTGTGTTTACATCATTAACCCTGTACGTCTGCATTATGAATGACCAAATGTGTCAAATCTTCATGCATTATAAAATCATTAAGGATAAGTTAGGAATGATCGAAGAATAATTTCCAAATGTTTTTAATGTTACGAAACCCTAAAGAAAGTGTCAGTAAATATGATATCAATGTTTTACTGATTTACGAAGGTTATTTCATAATCCACTGGTTAATGGAGAGCGTGAGATGTATTTAGATTGTTTGATGGACCTCCTAAGTTTGCATTTGATTGCGTGTGTCAGGACCAAGATGATTTGTTTTAGACAAGACTACTTAGCCAGCTGCCATGTATTCCTGTTAAATTCCTATGTTGAAGACCAGAGCCTGATTACAATCTGTTCCAAAAGTGCTGATATTTTGGAATGGGCAAAGTGTTGTTTAGTGTAATATGACTTTACTGCAGTGTGTGCTCTAATTTCCTCCCCTTTATGCTATAACGTTTTCCCCCTGTCCTTATCCATCTGGTCATGCTGCGGACCAGGACCAGGTTTTATAGACTCTGGAAACACCCCACGTGCATTTATTAATTATTACAGCATTTCTTTAGCCCTAAGCACCTCAGGATTCATATGAGTCAACAGTGGACATTGTGACACCTTCACGCAGTGGTATAAAGGTCCCCAGAGATGTTCTGGGTGTTATTGCTCTACTGTTACCAGGACAGCACATTTTGAAGACTTTTAGTGTAACTTCTCACATAATTACATTTTAATTGTCCACTAGCAGTAATTGTCTTTTTGACATTGCTGGGTGGATAAAATATCAAAAAGACAAATCCAGCCCTACTGAGAATACTGCATATTACCAATCAATTCAAGCTGGTCCTTCCTTGCAGAATGTAATTAGTTAATTATTTTCGATGGGCTCACACATTTACAAGAGATTTCTGGATGAAATTCCCATTTACATAATAGTCACATAACATTTAGATTAACTTTTCCATTCACACTGCGACAAGAAAAGCAAGAGTTGCGATATGTTTCGGTCGAAGTGCTTCCGATATGGCTCCAAAGTACTGTACATGTCACACAGCACACGCCAGTAGCACCATCATGGTATTAGAAGGTATTCAACTACCAGGCCCATGCAACATGGACGGCACCATGAGTAAGTCGCTGTAAAGGTAAAGTCAAATGGCAAATAAAACATTTCAAATGACAATTGTAAATTTTAAATGTAAGTAATACCTTATTTAAAATATAATATATATTATGGTAGCGAGCAGTTCTGTTGTGTATTTTCCTCCTACTACATTTTTGTAAGCCATAAACATCAAGTGGCAAGGAAATAAATGTAGAAGCTATGTACTTATTTATAGCCTACTCATGTGTTCTGAGAAAATGTGAGCAGCGTGGTCTCCTGTGTTCTGAATCATTCATGCTCACTAATATATGTTTGAGGAAATACAATATGCTTTTTAATAAATGTGAATATATAATCAGAAATAAATGTGTCAAATAACATTGTGGGCCTATATAATCTAATGGACGAATTCTATGTTCAGTCAGAATAACAACGAAATGGTCTGAGCAAATGGAGTTAAATGTATTGACTTGGGTGCGTTGGATAAACAACATATTACCCACATGCCATTGCGTCACAATATGACAAATCTATGAGATCATAAGGCAGCGAGCTACAAAATCCATCTGTGTTTGTTAGGGTTTTCGAATTCCCAGAATTAGTCATTATGCAGAGTGTACAAATTAACTTTGACCACAAACTCTGAAACACAAACTCACAAACATTGCCTTTATTACAATTGTACTATTCTTTTGTGCTACATGTTGAATAAAGCTCTTTTTCTTTTTAAAACCCCTCATATCCGAGTATCGAGATGCTGATGAAAAAAAATGAAAATGTCAAAGTGCTTCTGTTCTGTTTGCAGCTCCCATACATTTCCCCGTTGTTGTGGCTGTAGAAAATGAGGTGATGTGTTTTCACTGGAGACCAGGCAGTGCTCATATAGCTGTAGGGGTTGCCACATTGATAAGGTGAGGTCAATGTAAGCTCATAATCGACTTCAACAGCTTATAGCACTAACCCCGTGGGCATGTCTAGTCCAGTAACAAAGCACTACAATGAAAGTCATAATCCGGTAATATCTGGACTGGGGAGTGTCAATACCATGGCAGTTAACAAGAACGTTTCTAAAGCAAAGGAATAATGCTTAAGTAAAATGTGGTCTTTACACTGAGTTATTGAAACATTGTAAACAATTGGAATGAATAAATACATAATTATGGGTTTTAAGGGCACAAACTGTAGTTCTCTCCAACAACTCATCAAATGTCTTCAAGCCTGGTGGCCACTGATTACTTGTCATGAATGTAGAAATAACTAGTTGTTACGGTTGAGTGCAGTATTCAGGAGCTTTCTAAATTCTCTGGGTTCCACAATGGACTTCCAACTGAGTTATCTTGGGGTAAAATCCCAAGCATGTGCTGCAGTGTGATTAGGGCATTAGAGCTGTATGTAGTGGTGATACATCAAAAACAGAGCAGCTTGATGGTCCGTTCACATGGATATGATCCCATTTGGAAATGCGTCAATCACTAAATTAATGATCTCCTCAATGCCATTTAGATTTCTTTAGGACAGCGTGTACGCCAGACTCCTTCTCAACATGTTTACTGTAAGCAGAAGGAGGGAAATAACTCTGGAATGTATGTAGAGATTCGCGAGGTAAGACTTTTGCAAATAGCTCGGTGGGTCAATAGTAAAAATTACCCAGCGGAGATGGTTGTTATGTGAAAGAAATGAGGTCAACGGATGATCCGAATTGTAATTGAACTTCTGACACCAGTACTGAATAATTCTACAATTTTAGGCGAGTTAAGGCTCTCATCAACAGACAAAAGTCAAGGTTAAGGTGTCCATGTTGTCAGTATGGATGTTCGGGAAGAAGACTTGCATATTACAGAATTAATACACTCAGATCAATTCATATTTAACACCTGAAATATATCCTAACCAACTGATCTTCACAGGTAAAAAAACAAATTAGAGTCAGATATGAGGAAAAACTCCATAACTGTATTAAGTACCCAAATATGCCAAGATAACAGAGCTAAATGAACCTCGGCGACACTCACTTCAGTTATTATTTTGAGAGATTTCGGAATGATCACATACAGTCATGTAAAAAAATTAGGACGCCCCATGAAATTTTTAGTTATTTTTTAAGAAATATGGACATATCAATATTTGATCTTCTTTCAAACAATATCCATAGATAAAGGTGATGTAATTCAACCAAAAACAATGAAATGTTAAACATGATATCATTTATTTAACAAAAGATTTGATGCCATTTACAACTGAGAAAAATATTTTAACACCCTATGCTCTAATACAGGGGTGGGCAAATATTTTGGCTCGGGGGCCACATCAGGATTTTGAAATGAAATGGAGGGCCACATTTGTTTTTGTAATTTGTTAATCATAATTGATTAGGAGGCCAGAAAAGGGCATTCCGTGGGCCGGATGGGACTGCCTCGTGGGCCGCATTTGGCCCTCGGGCCGTAGTTTGCCCACCCCTGCTCTGTTTGTTGGATTGCTAAATGCATCAGTAGCTGTAGGTGTGTTAAAATAAGCACAATTACCAATACCTCCTCTTAGATCATCACTCCCCCTGGCTTGGACAAACAAGTACAGCTGGATGTGACAGTGTAAAATGTGCCTTCAAGGGCCGAGGATTAAGGGCTGTCTACTGTAAGACCACATCTCCAGGCTTAGAGGGGCTTGGTAAACAACTACTCTGTCCACATTAAAAAAAGTGAGTGTGCAGATTGTGGACTTCAGCAGAAAGAAGAGAGCATGTCTATCAGCACATTGATGGGATCGCTACGTGGATGGTTGAAGTTTTATAATCCTTTACATGCACATCTCAAGGACCTGAAACGGTCTAACCACGCAGACACTGAGTGAAGAAAGCAGGAAAGCCCCTCTTCAAACGCTGGCGACTGAAGACATTTGGCATGTCCCCGTGGACATCTCACAAACTTCTCCAGATGCTCCATCAAGAGTAGGTACTCAGGCCGGATTGCCTGTGATCGTGTGGCTTGTCAGGCGACAGTGGAACATTTTTTACTTTATATCATAAAAGGGGAGACAAAGATCAATTAGGGGTTCCACACGCTACTCATATGTAATATACAGAGACGTACAGAAGCATCAGGAGCAGAAAAGAAACTGAAAAAAAATGCTTTGGCCTTCAGACTGTTAGACTAACTGCCTACCTGCCCTGAACTCTGATCTCCACCTTAGAGCCCTGACAACATACTGTGACCAGCAGTTTGAGGATTGTGTGTGTATCAGCTCTTGGTTGAGAATTGGTGAGATATGCTTGAAAGGACCACCTTTGGATCTCTGACCATCCTGACACCTACTGTGGAGTCGCCGTGATGAGCTAAGACCACCATTATGAACTGGCAATCATATTGTCAGGAGGGGAGAAAAACAAGCGAGAGAGCAATGTCGATCAGAGGTAACGTGATAATATATATTTAGTACAACAACAAGTTTTTAAAGTGTACACGGGTTAAATGGAAATCTCTGGCATTTGCTTCCAGCTCATGTACCATCGGCAGCCGTCTCAATCGCTCCCTTACAAAGCGTTCTCTTGTAGCTCCTGCGCCGGGGTTGGCGTTTCACTTTGTGGATCATTTCGGCTGAAACCGCGTCTTAATTTATGGAGAGAATGTGGAATGTAAGCCGAGGGTGTCTGAGCGTGCCGGAGCGCTGCTGCGGTGGGCAGCAGAGCATGGGTTGTCAGCAGCGCATATGAGAGGGAATTCATAATGACGAACAGCTGGCGGGAGCCGCGGTGAATCTCATTAAGCAACTTGTCCTCTCGCTCAGACGCGGGGCCGAGGCATGGCGGCTTGCGGGAGGAACCACGCGGAGACTTTTCACACGATAATGTTTCTTCCCGGATTAGACCAAGGAACCCGTGTTTGGCGGCTTCAAACGTTATTTGCTCTGTGTTGTACATGTACGCTTGTGTAGATTTGATGTACACGCCGTACGTTGACATTTGGGTAAAGTAATCCCAACGCGAGATTGAAAAGGTGTCTGCCGTGTGAAACTGAGCTCCTCTTTTCTTTGGGGTCTAAAGGTATTGTGCTAAGCAAGCTCCTCTGACATTCATACTGTGTGTACTTCTGTTCAAAGTTCACTGTAGGCAGGCTGGATGTGACGGAGCTTCAGTTTATCGATCCATGTCAGCTATTTAATCCTATTAATGACAGAGTGTGAAGGAGAAGACTGGTTCGCGAGTAATATGATATGATACACATGATAATACATACAGTTGGGTTTCTAATCACATTCACTACAGTCTACCCAGGTGGCGAAACAGGCTTGAAGATCCATTAAATAAGAGTCACAGGAGAAAATCAATAGTAATAGGCTGGGAATAACGTTGCGAGTATCACAAATAAATAATGATAGCAACGTGGTTATGAGGGCTATATGATCCCAGCCAACAAGACGAGTTGGCTTCGCACACGTTTTTCTGTGGCTGAACATTGCTCTGGGCTGGAGTCTATCGCAGTAAGAGAGTGTGTATTTTAGGATTCATTATATCCGTACCTGTCAGTGGCTGGTTGGTGCGAACATCCCTGAGCGTGTTGTGACCCGGTGTGTTACGAGATGGACGGCGCAGTGGGCTGCAAAAAAAAGACTGCCCTGGGGGGGAATACTGCAGGGGCCATCTTGGCGCATGATGCAAGGATGAGCTGGGCTGTCAGTTGGGGGACGGCGCTACAGAGGTGAAAAACCTCCAAAATCATCCAATTACCACAGTAAAAGAGAGTAAACCAGACCTGCACATACTGGTCTGTTTCTCGGTCAGGTTGTTGGGCTTGAAAGCGCATACATTTTTGTGTGGGAAAACTATACTCAATTTATATTATGCATGAAATTATACAAAGATGTTTGTATACTACTCATCTCCAAATCTTACTCCACAATTAAGAAATTATTGCGCTTTTTCAAAATTAATACAAAATAGGCAATGGTAATATATTGATTGCATATGTCTTTACATCCCAGAGTTATTGCTAAGTGGAAACGCCTTCATTACGGTTTCTCTAGCATTCTAAAGAATTTGAATAGAGCCAAGCCAAGAGTCTTAAAAACTAACCATTGTTTTCTTTTTGACAAACCAATCACATTAAGTGTAAAGACACACAAGAATAGCTTTCTAATGAGGTGTTGATCTTTCCAGAGTGGACTAGTCTCTATCCTGATTCAAACATAAAAAAACAAACTGAGACAAATATTAAATAAGGGCAGTCTATTAATGACTCCCAGCCAATTTACTGAGCTTGACAAATTCTGACAAAAACGAAACAAATCTTTCATTAATTTATGTAAATGTAGAGTGATGAAGATCAGTTGTGAAGATATGTAGGCAAAACAATTAAGATGACATTTTATGGCAGCAAAGTGATTGAAGATTGTAATGTGTGTGGAAACATTAACTAGCCACTAACTATTTGGTTATCCCCTCAGATTCATCTATACAAGAAGTTCCCTTATTTGACTTAGCTGTCCACTGCACCTCATATAGCCTTCATCACGTCCACACTCAGCACCCATCAGCTTCGCGAAATACAGACCTTTTGAGTTGAATATGGGCAAGACCTGTGCAGAATGCAACCCAAACCTCCTACACAAAGTCAGAGTAGCACAGACCTCCTGGAGCTGTCAGCTCTCCCTCTAACACCCTAACAGTCTGTCACCCATGTCTCATGGTCGCAACCAGCCTTCAAGAAGAGACGGAAAATCATCAAAACACGTCAAGGACTCCACAAACTCCGCGAGCGTGTTTATCATAAGTCCTCTGTTGCGGGCGCGCCATTTCAACGGAGGGGATGATAAGCACGCCTATTCTGGCTCATCAAGTGTGAGCAACTGTTTAAACAAAGCCGGGTTTGCTCAGATACCTGCCCCCGCGAGGTGGGGGAATTCAGTGCGGCCTGTGTGTTTGAACTGTCGCCCTATACTTTTTTGCATCATTGAACATTTCTTCTGGATATCTGCCTGCTCGCTGACCCACTTTTGCACTTTTGTATATCCAATATTTAGTAGAAGAGATATGAAGGCAGATAAAAAAAGGGAGCCACTGGTGCGAATCACATTTTATTGAGGAAATATATCAACGTCAAATACAGGTCTAAAATATAAACGTCATTATGGTATACCAGAGGTTTTGCTGGTTTTCCTTTAAACCATGTGTAGGGTATGTGATATTCATTCAGGATTACGGCTAATCACGGTAGCGTCAACATTCATTAAAATTGTTCAGAAACATATTGTTCTATTATAATTTACAAATAAAATGTCGTCCAACGGGACATCATACATGTCCTATATGTCTATTTTGCACAAAATAATTTGAAACACATAAAAAAACTTAAATGCATCCCAAAATATTGTAGTCCTGGTTGAAAGTATCGTATGCCATACAAAATTTAAAAGATTTTACACATTTTATAAACAAATTGGGCCTTTCTCCTATTCACAAATGTTTACATCATATTTTAGGGGATTTATGCCAGGCATTTTATGCTTTATAAAAATGCATACAAAAAACGGGAATTAAGGACAGAAAGTTTGAGATTGTTGCTTTGATTATGGAGCATAATGTAATATAGAAAAAGAGAAAATTCCCTCAAATTAAATCTTACCCCATAGTTGGTGTATCATTTCAAATCCAAAGTGCCAGAGTACAGAGTTAAATCCACAAAGGACGGGTCACTTCCCAAAGACTTTGAACCTCACTACACAGTATATTGTCCATGGCAAGGTTAAATACTGCAACCAGCAGACACACAAATGAACAATGATCCATTCTGGTCGCATTAAAGGGAAATCTTCATTACTGTACTTCGCGTCAGAACAGAGCACAGAAAAAAACCTTATGGGCCAGCTGTATTGCCACCTTTTGTTTCTTAAAACTCAGATGTTAATCAAGATTTACCATGAGCACGTACACAAACGACATCAGTCATTACCACAAACACCCTCAATTTAGAAAGCAGTCTGAAGAACAAGCCATAGCTGGCCAATGTTGATTTTTTTCTTTTATGGCACACACTGACGGGCTACCGCAGTAAACCGCCGGTGACATCTGGTCTGAATGCCAGCGGTAGGCCCGATATGCGTAATGAACTAACATGCCCACGTTGGCACTGCCAGGCAACACCATTTATTAGCAGGCCCAGTTGGGGCCCTGCCGGATCGTGCTCTATTTGTTAATGACAAAGTCTCACAGCCTGTCTAAAATACAGGAGCACAGAACAGTGCCGCGTGCCGCATGCTTTACCAATCTTTCCTCAGGTACAAAAATACTGCTTTTGTAATCTGTTTGCTTAAAGGTCCACGTAAACACTCTTCAAATAATAATGCAATGCACAGGGCCCACGGGGACAAATAGTCTTAGAGGGGCCTCCCTCTGTGCTCAAAGGGTGTTTTGGGATTTAATAATCAAACAATTACTATGAAATTAAAATAATGATTTATTAATAAAAGCTAATATTTCATTTTATTTTTATAAATAGGCCCCCTATTTCAATTTGCTTGCTGTGTAAGGCATGTGCTGCCACACCATTTGTGCATTTGTCAATGTCTAGTCTGGGTTCTTGGTTTAGCGGTTGCCTTTGGAGTCTTTGGAGTTTTTGGTGTCCGTCAACAGGAGGACCAAGAAACAGCCAAAACCGTAGGCTTACAAAACAGACGGAATTCACTAGTAAGTTTTGCAATTGTAAAGCCAATAAAGTACCTTACCATGGTTGACCAAAGAATGCTCATGATAACGTAGAAGAAACCCAAACCACCAGGGCCGGCCCTGACCAATATGCCCTAGGCAAGATTTTAGCTGGTGCCCCACTTGCAACGCAGCCAATTACACGCAGCTCATTTGACGCCCCCATGGATGAACAGTGCCCCTAGCATTTGCCAACTCCGCCAATGCCATGGGCCGGGCCTGCAAACTGCCGTCTGACAGATCAGGAACACTCTCCAGGAGTTAGGTATGGATCTAGAGGTCTGGTTTGGTTGCAAATGTACGGTTGCTAAAGTAACTGGCTCCATTGGCTTAACTGCCGACGGCAGAAGTTTAACATCATACAGCAAGACAACTTAGTCATACAGCAAGCCAATGACCCCAAACGTACAGCCATTATAGCAATTAGGGAGTTTTTCACGGCCAAAAACTAGAATGTTGAACGTATCCAATTGTCTGGAGACAAAACAGGCTGGGCAAACCATCACCAGAGAAGATACCCAGCAATGAGTGGAGTAAATTGGTTACAGACTTCAGACAGTTATTGCATGCAAAGAAAATGGGAAACACTATACACAAGTACATATTTTGGACATTATATCAATCTATCCCAATACATTCGGATCCCTAAAATAGGTGGACTATGTATGAACACTTCTCTAATTTGTAGATGGTAAAATCAAAATGTACCAAAAATGTAAAAGCTAAGTTTGATTTCAAACACAAGCTTTTTGAATATAGCCAAAAGAAGGCACTTCTTCACTGTCCCGATACTTATTGAATGCACTGCATACATTCATACATACAATCATATTTTACAATATATTGACATATAAAACAAAAAAAGAAAGCAACTAAACAAAAATTCCTTTTAAAATAAGCAGTATTGCAAAGGTTTACCTGATGTTGAGATGTTTTGAAATCAATAGTGGCACAGCACACAGCATATATAACTTACAATCCTCATTACTAACAACCATGCATGTCAGAATTTCAGTGAAAGCAAAATGCAACCACTATTTGTCTTTTCCCCGTCTGTTCCTTTGTTCCGACACAGTAGAATGACAGCAGTGGAAAGACTCACTACTGCCTGTAGTGTAAAAGAAAATGGAAATAAAGAAATGTTATCAGACACCTGAGGTCAAACTATAGTTGAGTAAACATCTTTTAGTTCTACATGCCAGTCAACATTTTGGTTGACGTTTGGGAAGAAACAGTAACATAACTCAAATACTGTATATAATCAGCCGGTACAAATAAAGCCTCGGTTTAAATTGCTTCCATATCTATATACTTTCCAAAGGACATGCTTGTCATTGGAAAGCTTCGACACACTGGTGCGCTTCTGTGTAGTTGTCTTTAAAGAAATACCCTAAAGGAAGATGACAGTTGGCTTTCAAGGAAGTTGTCAGTTGGCCTTGAAGGAAAATGTTGGTTGGTCTTGAAGGAAGACGTCAGTTGGCCATGAAGGAAGACGTCAGTTGGGCCAGAAGGACTACGTCAGTTGGCCTAGAAGGACTACGTCAGTTGGCCTAGAAGGACTACGTTAGTTGGCCCTGAATGAGGAGTTCCGTCACTTGGCTTTGAAGGAAGATGTTGAGCATCATGGCTGGTACACCTCCAGTCTCTATGTGACTCTCTTTCACCACATCTGCCTACAGCCCCAGGCCGCTCTCTGGGTTGGACAGCAAGGGGCAGTCAGCCTGTGGGTGAGGCAAATCCAACCTGTGAGAATGCAACAGAAATGTATACAGTACAGTATGTAGGCGTATGGACACAGGCAACCTCAGTGATATGATGTAAAGGACCATCACAATGCTCCAACTGTCAATGACATGCATATAGTCACCTGGTCACGTCACCCGTTTACCGGGACAGGGAGATCTCTGCACATCAACCCGTTTACCGGGACAGGGAGATCTCTGCACATCAACCCTTTGACCTAGACAGGGAGATCTCTGCACATCAACCCTTTGCCCTGGACAGGGAGATCTCTGCACATCAACCCTCTGACCTGGACTGGGAGATTTCTGCACATCAACCCTCTGACCTGGACAGGGAGATTTCTGCTCATCAACCCTCTGACCTGGACAGGGAGATTTCTGCACATCATCCCTTTGACCTGGACAGGGAGATTTCTGCACATCATCCCTTTGACCTGGACAGGGAGATTTCTGCACATCATCCCTTTGACCTGGACAGGGAGATTTCTGCACATTAACGGAACACTCTGCACAAAAGGTTGTGTTCTTGGCGTGTCCTGTCGATACGCAGCGCTGATGGATCGGCTCTTGGATACATGGCCAGTAGCCATTGTTTGTAATATGAACAGGCAATAACCATTTGATATGGAGCTTACTGAGAGAGTTTCCCGGTATAAATAGGACGGCTGTAAATGATGAGCTCACTGACTGCCCAGTCTGATCTAGACACCACTCAGCCACTTGGCAGTGGTTGGCATGAGAGTCTTCCTTGCGTGCTGAGCTGTGCAGACACCATCCTCGCCATGCTAGGATGCCAAGTTCATTTGTAAACTGGCGGGAATGGGGGTGTTGTTGCACCCCGATATGTGCGACCACAATGCTTCCGTTTTCATTCTCTGCAGACAGATCAGGGAATACAAAGAGAGACGGAACAGGAAGCCATGTCGTGGTTTACGGTGCTCATCTATGCTTAACAACTGGTTGGCTTATTATCTTGTGTGAGTGAATCTTTTTCCCTGCTAATACCCCTACATCTGCTCCAACTAATCTCCCGCTGAATATCAACACTTTCATTCCTTGGGTGAAAAACATTTGTATGGGTATTGGTATATGTGTGATCTGACATTTGAATGGCAAATACCGAAGTGTATTATATACATTAAACATGACTATTTAACAGAATTAGGTAATAAAGAATTAGAGGTATGGTAAATGGTCAATGTAGTACCAGACACAAGTTGGAGTGATACAGTGGCTCAAATAATTCACTCCCCTTGGACATTTCCACATTTGATTGTGTTACAAAATCAAAGCAACATGGATTTTATCAGGAGTATTGGACATTGATCAAGTCAAAAAAGTCAGTAATATCAAAATATAAAACAAAATCTGCAATAAATTACAAATATAAGACAATAAATGATCGCATAAATATTCGCATCCCAACCAATGCTCTTTAGAAGTTAAATAATTAGTTGAATGCAGTCCAACGGTGTGCAATAGATTGGTTTCACATTTAGCCTAAATACACCCGTCTACAAGGTCCCACAGAGACAATTCCTAACAAAACGACATAAAGAAGACAAAGAAATATTCAAAGCAATATAAGAACATTGCCAAGATATTGAATATCCCCCAGAGCCCCGTAAAATTTCTTCACAATGGTGAATCTGTCGAAAACAGGCTTCCCTCAAAAACGAGTGTCTGGGCTAGAAGGGCACTTGTCAGGAGGGCACCAAAAGGCCTATGGCCACTCTGAACAGTCTTCTAGACCAGGGCTAAGAGGGGCCCGGTCCATACTACACCCATGCCAAGGTGTTTCACAAAAGTGACCTTCATGGGAGGTGCCTCACAAACAAAAGCCGAAACAACTTAAGCAGAGAGGCTACTGTGTTGATAGATGATAATGTTGTTGACTGTGGTAATTGTTTTAGTGGTTGTATTTATGTACATGCTGAATGTTGCCTCCTTCCTCTGTCCTACTTGCCAGGTCTTCCTCGAAAAAGAGGTTTATAACCTTAAAGGTTTTCACCCGGTTAAATAAAAAAAGTTAATTCATTAAAAGGGTAGAAAACATATGTAATAACATAGTTATATGGTCAAGATGCCTACATTTAGCATGGGTGGAGTATTTTAACTGTGATTGGTTCATCTTGGCCTGAAAAGCATTAAAAGCCTCTCAAGCATCTTTCTTTCCTTCCCAAATCCCCAGGTGGACTATGCCAAGTCAAGTGCATGGTGATATGTTTGTGTTTGTGAGGGAAAACAAGGCAGTGCCAATGCCCCCGACCAACAGATGGTGTAACTGTATCACTGTCAAATGTTTTGATTCCTAGTCGGCTTGGATTAATACAATATTTCCTTTGCTCTCCTGTGTGCTGCTTTAAAACATAACTCATTTTCCCAACCAATGTGGGATAATTATCCTTTTGAACATGAGTGCTGTGTTCTCAAGGAAGTCATTTAATTATTCAATTAATTTGAATGACATAACACGGGAGGAACAGGCCGTATACGACCAGGAACATTACCGTTTTCAACACGGCTCCACTTTTTTTGGAGTATTGCTACGAAGATAATTTTACTCAGGAGTGATATCCTCAGCCTACAACCATGAAGCATTTCAATCTGAGAAGTCTTAAAGATCACTCCGCTGACGGCGTCCATCCATCTATCTAGCCGAACTACGCTGTTCTCTTTGGGAAACCAGCCCTGCTAATGGCTCATTGGTAATCTGTTTGTGGGACGGTCCTTAACAATGGAACACACTTTAAGAAACGTACACCCACATTCATAACAGGCTTGGGGATTTGAGCCCTTGGCTCATGTCAAGCTGGCGACACACTTGTTATGAGAATGGATCTGAGAGTGCTTATGGCACAGGCTGTGTGAATGGCACGGGCAGATGTCTTAGCCCGGCAACACAAATCACTCCTAGTCATAATAACAAATAAGCAGCCGCCATGCAAATCTCATCTGGAGGACTCTTAACTGGATGCACCTGCTGAGAGCCGATTGGCTCAGTGACAGGGAGAACAAGATGAGTTTCCCCGTCAAGGGCAAAGAGGACAGCTGTTCATGGTGCCAATGTCTTTCAAATATATCTTTCTAATTTAAGCCACTTTTACCCCAATTTCAGGATATTCAGTTGTTAGCTATGGCTTTGTCTAATGAATAACTCCCAATGGCCTAGGGAGAGTAGGAGATTAGGACATGCGTCCTCTGAAACAAAGCCATGTTCGTCCTCATCCTGGGTGAGGCAGAGCCAATTGTTCATCAGCCATTAGAACCTCTCTGTCAACCACGTCTGTGACACAAACAGGGTTGAAGCACAGGATGGAACGGTACTGGCCTACACTTGGGAAGTCACAGAGACAATATCTCCTTGCTACATTATAACCTTAGTTTTGCTTTTCTTGGTGCATATGGACCAATACTAGGTATTCACAACTTTGCTTTTCATAAGCAAAAGTTAATAAATACAGATTGTAAACATGTTTGGCTTCATTGTAATTTAGAACTCCCAATTTCATCATAATGAAAAACAAATACCTTTCTGGGAATTATTCAAGCCTTTTAAAATAAGCCTATTGTCGTTCACCAGATGTCCTTCAGCAAATCTTTTGATGTTACAAGTGTGGAAAAATAGAAACTAAATCCTTTCCTCCCGGCTACATGTAACTGTGTCAAAAGCTTTTCTGAATCAACAAAGAACCCCCAACTGATGAATCAGTAGGGCCTTTATCAGAAAGTTAAAAATGAATTTGATTATGTCTATATTATGTTTCATACTCTTCAACCCTACATTCAACCCTCTTCAACCCTACATTTTAAGAGACATACCTGCTGTGAAAAAGACAGTATTTTATTCGTATTGGCCCACACATTTTTGGGGTAATTTGGAAGTCTTATGCAAGATTCAAAGATGTTCGTCAATGGGTCTACTTTACCCTGCATTCCTACAACTTCCCACAAAACCCACACACGTAAGAGCCAAAAGCTACAACTTAAAGAAGCACTGGCTTCACCCTGAATAGCTAATTCATTTAGTTGAGTTCATAAAAAACAAAGACTCTGCTCAGTCATTTGGCAACCCAACCCCTATAGTGTGTAGACAGGTTTCTTTCTAAGAGACATTGAGGAGAAAATGAATGCATTGTACAGCAGGTGTGCAAGAAAGATTCTAGATACTTACCACGCTCATTTCGACAAGGCTAATTTACGGTGGTGCCTGGTAGGCCCTCCACAGCCCCCTGGGAAGAACATACTTTGTGCTCCACTGTGCTTCAGAGTCTGGAACAGGAAAGGAAACGGTAGTATACTATGGAAATGGTATGGAAATATGAAAGGAAATGGGCCAGGGTGAAGTGACAGACCTAAGGAACTGTGAGAAACATATAGAATTTGGCAAAACCCTTGTTTTTACTCCCTTTTTATTGTATCTTGGCTTATATAACAAATTCCATGCAAATGGCATAAATCTTAACCAGAAGCGAGACTGCAATATTACCATGTTTCCACCTGTGTGACACTGATTAAAGCTGACAGGCAGTTTTAATTAGCAGACCCAATGCCTTGTGTACAGTATTGTCAAACCTGTCTGGGCAAAGAATTATGTCCGATCCCTCTCCAGGCTAAATACACTCCTTGCTTACAGAGTGCCCACTTAATCTTACAAAGAACGCCCAACTCGGTGTGGAATTCTGTCATTAGCAATATGAATTACTAGAGTTATCAACTAGTAATCTGATTCCACAGATGATTTCTCTGGTTGCTGCGTTTAACATGGACAGAGATGTATTTATGGCTTTCTGCAATACTGTAATACAAAAGAGTGGGCACTAAGGGTTAACTAATCACAGGGATGAAATGTATCTCATTATTTCATTTATTCCATAATAATGAGAACTGATGTAGGTCGTTTTAAAGTAATCACACCACTTCATTTGTAATTGCCTATTAGCCACAAGAGTTTCCTACGGTGCCTCACTTCCTACAACAAGCGTATGCCTCCATGTTCCCGAAACATTACTTTTGTAAAGTCTACGCGCAGGTAATTCTTTACGATCCTTCACACATGCAGAGCACCTGTGGTAATTGTCATTTAAACCAGATAGATGGTGCATTCTGAAGGATCGCTTTTTCCCTGCAGAAACCACCGCAACAGCGTGGCTCACGTGACAGTAATCAGCTCCGCAAGCGGGGTCTGGTAATTTACGAATTGCAAGTGCTTTTTGTCAATCAATACAGGATATTTTCCAGGAGGGCTTATCCAATGTCTAGTTCAGATGTTAATAAAAAAAATCTATTTAGTGTCTTGTCTTTATTAAGAGTTGCCTGCCTGTCTACACCAGCTCCTCTTCAGACGGACACTGACGACATGAAGAATCTGAGCTAGCCACTGGCCACTGTATGTCTACTCAGCCCAGGGGCATTTTAGATTAACACATTTATACTTAATGCTACTTGTATGACCTCAGGTAAGACATATAATGGGATCGTGTTCCAGAAAGGTATGATAAGTGTTAGGGCTGTAATTTGTGAGCCCCCAGATGCCAATAAATCCACTGGCGTGCCGCAAACTACAGGGAATAAAGCCAAGCCAGCTGTCCCTCAATACCGTGAAATCCCCAGAAAAAAGTAGAGGTTGACGGCATGGAATTAATTACGACGGAATGTCAATCTCAATAATTTTCCATGCGTTCACGTAGACAAACACCGCTCTGTGTTTCAATCTCTTTGTTTAAAGGATATTTGATGATAGATACGCATCTCATATAGGAATAAACGATCAGAAAACAGGGTAGAGAATAACTCAATCCCAACTTGTTAAGGAAGATAATCATTTAATCCCAATGTGTTAGGGTGGAGTATAATATAATCCTCATTTGTTAGGGTAGAGAATAACCTAATCCCCATTTGTTAGGGTAGAGAAGAACCTAATACCCATTTGTTAGGGTAGAGAATAAAATAATCCCCATTTGTTAGGGTAGAGAATAATGATACCCCAGATGTTTTAGAGTAGAGAACAACCAATTAAGAAACAACAATAAAATCATTCCTATAACAATTACCTTCTACCAATACTTATGTCTACTAAATGCATAACTCTGTGTTCTCTCCATAAATTCTCATTTTACTTTACCATTGGAGTTGAACTTGCTAAAACTGCTGCAGCATTTTTAAATGAGCAATTAATTACCTAATTTCTGTTAGCATTGCAGTAGATGTGCACAGTTCCATTTGAGAAGCAATATTCCCGAAAGACTGGCATTCATGTGTGTAATTAATCTGTATATTCTATCCAACACTTCAGCACCGACAGTACCTTCCAGAAAGTTATGCATCTGCTACATTGGTCGGCTTATTAGAATATTCATTTTGTTGTGTTACCAGACTCCAATATACAGGTAATTTATTTGCTATATTTGTACATTTGTATCTGTCATAGTATTTCGTACAGAGAGCAAGGAAAATATGTTGAAAAACAATTCTCCATTCAGGGTCCAACATCAACTAATTAGTGTTTTTGCTGAGCATTATTTTCAGCAATACAGTAATAGCAAGTAATCCTTGTGTTTGCTGAGCGATATACAATAACATATCTATGCTCTGCCGTGTGTCTTATTGAAATTGTAAAATGGTGTAGCTGAATATTAAAATTTTAATTGAGCTGTCATTGCTATATCAAAAGCAAACATACTTCACGCATAACACATGCATGGTACCAGTGTATGGGAATAGTTATTATGTTATTAATATACCATTCTCATATCTGTGACTGTTTTGTAAACGCGAAAGCCACACATGAACAAAACATTGGCAAACAGATGAAATCCCAGAAAAGTAAATAAAAGCCCAGCATCAACAAGGGACACAATCTGCTTCCCCCTCACATAAGGAACAGATGGAGCAGTACCATTCCAAGGACCAACAAGCTAGCTTCAGTATTCTGCACTGCTCACACTGCACCACTGGAAACGTACACATTCATTGCTTTCTCATTTTGTTATGGCAAAGTAGCACTGCCCAAAATTCAATATCATGGTAGAATTAATCCTTTTAGAAAATTAGAGCGGCAACACAGAAGTTTCAGGTCTCTCTGGGTTGCTCTTTCTGTTTTACTGACGTGTTTAATCTAGACACAACTTTCTCGTTCCCTCGGGCGAAGTGGGGACTGAAATAGGATGCTTGCCAAACAACTTCAAAGCCCTTTATCATGGTAAATTGGTTGCTCATGCAGCTACTGGATGCCAGATTATAATGTACATTATTCAAGTTCTCCTGTAACTGAGCTGGGCTGAAGTTAAGGACACACACATTGATTATAATTGGTTGGGACAAGATTATACATACAAAATGAAATGACTATAAAATATAGTTTAGAAAATGCAGTTATGGATAATTCAACATACCTGTCACACTCCTCTTACTGAAGAGTTCACACTATATGAAACACCTGTAGGGCACAACAATCTGATTAAGAACGGACAGTCCATTTACAATAATATCAAATAATTGAACTAATTCATGATAGCATGCAATGCAACAGTACGGACTGTACACAGGATGTAAAGCCTACATTATGTTACTGTCAAAAAAGTAAACCGATTCAGGGTGGGACAAAAGCCATAGGAACATGACAATTTCACTTCAGAAGAACTATTTCATTGTTTAGTTTTCTGGTTATATAGCTAAAGTTTAGCTGGCCAGACATTAATATTAGTTTTAGTGTCTTTTATTGATTGTTGTGTTATTTTCTTAATTTTGATGAGTCCTTTTTGAAGCCTCTAGTTAACATGAATTAGCGTTTTTAGAGTATGTCTAGCCTCTTATTTGTGGGTTAGGAGGGGCAGGTTTACTTTTTTAAGTGTAAGTAACTTTTATAATCATTTAAAATTGGCAAACGCAACATTAGGGTTATTATTGGGGTTACCTGCTTAAGGTTAATTCATCCCTTGAGTCCTGAGTTCTACTGTCTTAATAAGCGTCAGCCTTCAGGTCTACTAGTCACAAAACAGAATTCAGATCTAAACGGCCATCAGCGGAGGTGATATTTAAAAGCACTGAAAATTACAGTAGAAATGCAGCTGTCTAAGGTTAAATAACAAAAATAGAAGAGAGAGAGATAGCAGGAACACTGATGGGTTGCTGATGAAAGACACAGCAATATAAGTCCAACCCATCCATTCATTCAGCGATGGCATAAGAGTGTGAATATTTACAATATTCACATACTGTATGTCGTGTACTGAATACGAGCCAAGTCCAAAAGGTTGAAGGCATTTAGACAATATTATGGTAGTACTGATTCATCTTACCTCTTTTATCGCCATATCATTCTCAGAGACATGCTAGTGCAAACAAGTCAATCAGAATTTGTGTTTAATAAGGTCAAACTTAGAGAATAGGTTAAAAATCCATTTATTAGTCTAAACAATTGCTTTCCATTAACATGTTATACATTTAATATGACTAAGCAAGATTCAAGGAACAATTTAGCTCTAACTTTGAAAGTATTTAACAAAAGATACTTTATTGTGTTACTGCATGTTATCTACTGTTGCACAAAAATTATGAAAGAAAAGTCTCTGAATGTTTTTGTTTTTATGGACTTTCTGTATCAAAAACATTTTAGCAATGACCTGAAACAAAGCAGGCATTTAGTGCTAGAAACAAGTACTTCAAATGTTTCTGTTTTTACCAAAAAGTTTCAGCTTTATTAACAAATTATGGCAAAACAAATTTATGGCCACCTATTTAGAGAAGCTTTCACATGGAGCTTTACGTTCTTTTTAATATCCGTTTTTATTTACAAATACAAGTTAAACACAAAACAAGCTACATACATAGCTGATTGCTTTCAACCCCAACACCAAAAATTTTCATTTGTTTTACAAGATCTCACATCATAACAAATATTTGAAAAAGTTAACAACTTTGTTAACGTCACTCAATAGTAACAACCAATTGATGGAGCGCTATCTGGGTCAATTGTAAAATTAAATGTTGACACACTAAATTATAATGCCAAACTTATATATGTTTTATGTGTTTCAACTGTGTGCATCAATTGGGCAGCAATTAAATTGAATAAAAATAGAAATATGTTATTGTAATGATACAAAATGTACTAACAAATTTGTAATGATAAAATAAAAATGTGCACATAAAAAATATGCACACATTTTCACAACTTCATGTTCAGTTTAGCCCTTTTCCTTTCAAGTTCACTGTGTATTTAAATTCCCTGTCAGGGGGCCTCTCAACACGAATCTGGCAACACGCTCCAAGGAAAATAAATTTAAATAAGACAACCCCCAGAGCAAGCTGGAAATTCTGATGCAACTCACTTGGCGTCGAAAATGAAGAACAATCATGATTTGTTACACAGGTAACCAACAAGTAGGCTAATTATTTCATCTGAAGCTAAAGTAAGACAAGGATTAATCTTTAGTCTTGATAATAGCTCTGCAATTAAGCCAGTGGCTAGTTAGAATGTCCCCCAGCTAATCATTATTCATTTATTGTATTAATTTAGCTACAACTAACTATGTTGCTGCCACTCCCTTTTAATTATCTCCAACACGGGCAAAAAGTGCATCCAACTGTGCTGACATTTTATAATTTGGACATATATCAGTACATGAATGAAACTCTCATCAAGGTTGTCAGGTACCATTGCTTTAGTTCTTCAACACGGTTGGTTGCTCCCAAATCTCTTTTAAACTACTAAATTGATGTTGATGTTAGGCAACTAGGCTCACAAGTAGCAATAGCATAGGATATTGGGGCAAATATATGCCCTGGCAAATCGGTCTGTTAATATGAAATTGTGAATTATATTATACAGATTTACAAACATCTTTAGCTTATACATGTGTATATACATGTGTATGCAATAAATTTTGCCTGATGTCAAACTTAGCATTCAACTCAAGCTGATGAAGATGGACAAGTGCATTACTAATGCTTGAAAACACAATACTGTAACGTCTATTAATATCCGGAAGGGCTACATTTAGCTAGCTAAAGTTAGCAATGCCAGCTGTTCTAGACTGAATTTGCTAACAAATGAAAACATTGTCTTCTGTCAAGATACATTTGATAATATAAAAACGACCTATCATACCTACTTACATTTTTTTAAGTGATGCTAGCCCATTTTTAAAGTCATTAGCCCCTATTCAACTCCTGGTTATTAATATGGCTACAATAAATTCAGTAGGTGCAAAATATGAATACAATAAAAACCAGTATTTGAATAAAGAAATAGCCTACCTGCTGTAAACCTCTTTAATTGTTACGATTCATGCACACAGTTTTAAATAAATAGCTTTTAAACATTTATCATTTGTCTTAGCATGTATGCATTCTATTTTAATATTGGCACAGATATTCCTCCATACAAATTGTCAACCTGATTAAATCAAAGTACACTAAGGGGTATCAAGAAGCATCAAGTTCTGTGACTACATCATGCTTTTCTTTTTTGAGGATCAGACAGTTGTGGACAACCAAACACAACATTCCAATCTATGGTTTATTGAAACACAAGTTTCTTTCTTTTGTTTTCTCTGCTTGTGGTTCTAAAAAAAAAACGAGTCCAAGTAATAAGAGAAATCTAAGGGACACTGTATGAAAGGTTAAGAGGTTATGTACTGTAGCTATGCGCTTCCTTGGTGGACAGATCCTGAGGGAGGAGAGGGTCAAAAAACAACTTTCGGCCAGATAATTAAACAATTGTAAGGTGGTCTTATGTCGGAGGTCACAAAAGCGGAGCTCCTTCAATATCTACCATAAGGATGTTCTCTGTATCCCCCCCGTGAGAGCCTTACTGCTGGGGCTTTGAGCGTGGGACGAGTTGTAGTCCACTCTTCTTCTGCAAAGACGTAAAGATCAGTCAAAATAATGTATAGGTTATAACCAAGACCAAGGTATGAGTAAGGAACTATGCGGTATTTGGCAATATACAAAAGACAAACGTGCTTGGCCATAGACAAACTATGTGTTAAATTCCACACAGCCTGTCTGAGCAATGCCTATTTATTGAAACCTTTCACATTTTGTCATATATGCTGTTTACCAATGTGTATCTCCACAAATGCAGGATAGAAATTGGTATTGGTCAATTACCATTTTAATGATTTGCTGCACAGACTTGCTTTGCGTCCTCACTGTTCTTTCCACTTGATTGGTGTGTGCAATGTCATATTCCTTTAAGTATCATTTAGCTTCTTCGTGACAGCAACAGCATCTTTATGCAGCATGTGCTGGGGTTCAACCCTACTAAGCAACGAGAACATAAAATACATTGTGCTGCAAGCTACTTCTGTTAACTCTCCTTAAACTTTATCTCAGGTCACAACAAGACATGTTTGACCACCTTTCCATTCGTTCCACAATGGTGTCACATTCGACTGTGTCTGTGCTCATGTCTCAACAAAACAACTGCCTGCAGGATTTGGAGTTTAAAATAGCCGTATTTCTTCTTCCTAGGCATCCGCGCCAAGCCATTCTGCTTTTATTCACAGTGCTCTTCTAGCCAGTAAGTTGAGTGCCTACTTTGATGGTATTAATTCTGTCTCTATGGGAAATATTTGGTCACATGATACCATGATGTGTATAACGCAGTACCATGCAACTTGTGGTCACATAATATTGGGCAGTAGCTGCTGTGTGAGCTGCAAATTCGTAAGACTAATACTGGCTATACGCACCATTGAATATTCTCTTCATATCTAGAGCATTAATCCTTCTAAACAAGGGCAATTCATCTCTGTGGAAGCATTTTTAGGACCTTGTTTTCTGCCGTGGGTACCACCGGGGCTACTACTCTCAGCACAGAAAAATTAATGACATGAGTGTTCGGTGCTCTGTCGGCCCAAAACCAAACTCTGGCTCATTCAAGCTGGAGCTCTTTTTTCGTCAGATTACATAAAGAGCAGAGCCCTGGTCCAATATCACAAAGTGTTTATGGAGCAGAAAATCAATTCATTGCCCCCTTGGTTTTTGTTGCGTCCACACTATGGCACTGCAGCGCTCGTTTCATTGTGGCTAAAATGAATACGAGTAATGTAGCAGACTCACAGCGGAAACCAGATTCAGAAGAGTAGAGGGATCGGAGCTAAGAGCTGCCGAATCCCTGGTCTGGTGTCCAGTCTAATTCACACCGGGGACGCGTGTTCAAAAGGCAGAACGCTGGGGGACATCAATCAAGTTTCTGGACGTCCACTGGCACACATTGTGGTGTGCTGCATCTCCAATCAAAACCTGGCTTGTAACTAGCTAGCTATCTAGCTATCCAAAAGGTGCTGTGGGAAAGGCACACAGAAGCTGCTCCTTGGTCCAGAATGACCAGGCCTAGGCCAAAAACACGGGACATTCGTCTTTGTCAGCTGTGAAACATTATCTCCTCTGTGGATGGTGATGGAGGGGCTGCCGGTATTGTCTAGTGACGACTGGGAACCATGATGATCAAAGCCTGGCAGGTAACGCAGAGGAAAAGCGGAGCGACTGTGGTTGTAGAACGGAGGTGGATTTAGGACATGCTTTTGGTTGGTTTTAATGACTTCTCTTGGATATTTAATCATTTGGAAAAATAAAGGGCCAGAATAACTCAGTGTTCAGACAGAATCATTGATGTGTTGTGTGTCTCATGTGGTTCGTTCGCTAAACACCTCTAATGTCAAGCCCCATTAGTAGGCTAACATTATGTTAAAAAAATGCCCTCCATGCATTGGGACAGCAATGTCAAAATTGCATGTTCAAATAGGCCAGATTTTCACCTGGTCAAATGATTAAATCGCCATTAATATTCAAGTACCATCACTAGACGTATGCCTGAAACACGCATTCTTCCCACTATTTGTTGTTATTGCAGAGGTTATACTACTGCCTGCATAATCAATTCTGTACCTGAATTTCAGTTGGACTGCTTTACTTTTATTGTGTCTATATAAGCAGTTTTCCATCTCTCCCAGTATTATTTTAGTAAGTAATGCAGTGCCGTTGAGAAAGACACTGTGTTCTTGTTGCATGCATTTAGCAATCCTCTTTGCTTACAGGTTTAATATTAAAAGCACCTGAACGAAAATAGCGTCTAGGCCTAGAGAATGCAGAGCGTATACAATCTGGTACATCGGAAATGTAGTAGTGTGGATGGGAAAACAGCATCAGACCAGAGTTGAGTGCAGCCATCGACTTATTGACAGGTAGAAGCACTTTGTTCGTTGTTACTGCAAGCTAGCTACTTTGGTCAAATCAATAACATGAAGATGTAAACAATGTCAACGGTAAAATAATGTTAAGTATACAGCACCATATTTGATTTAAAGTGGTGAAAAAAGATGTGGTTATAATGATGTTCTTGTTGAAGGAAGAAGTGGCCTACATCAGTTAGTCTATATGGTTGCCTATTGTAGGGGATGTGAATTGTGCTAATGACTCCCATTTCGCTATTGTGAAAATCAACATACTGCAAAATCTGCTAAAGACAAGATGGCCTAAGTATACATGCATTATGGAATACATGCATTATGGAATACATGCATTGTACTTTTACCGTAGTTGTTGTAGACATCGTCACTGGTTCCGTGGCCGTACTCGTAATATTCTGAAATGCTGAAATAGAAGACCATTCAGAAACAGCGTTGAGACATACCAGCACCCCTAATTACAAAGGCCCTGGGACTCTATCTAATGGACCACAGTTGTCATTGGAACATCTCAGAGATGAATGGTCATTACAACAACCAACTACACATCCCTGGCTTTTTGGATAAGTTATTGGCTAAGCTAAGAACTAATGCTAAGTCACCCAATCTATATTTTGGGCTGGTGGGACGGGCTCTAGACAAAACTAGGGAAATATCACAATAACATTCTCTACACATCCACCCTCCCCTTTTCCCTTCTCAAACCCCATTGGATGAAAAAAAGCCAGAGATCCCTCCCCTCCGCAACGTTATAAATGAACGACAAAGGCCTTTATGTGCTCATGGTACAGGTTACATGGGAGATGCTGATCCGATCTTACTCCAGACAATATTTACCAAGCCAAGACGAGGACGAGGAGTGCTCCGTGAGCGAACTATTGCTTATGTTGGCCAACATACCTCTTTGCCTGGCTGTTGTAGCTGTCCTCATAGTCATCGTAGCTCTGGTCGTCATATTCACCGTCATATCCGTCGTCGTAGCTCTGCAGGTAAGTAACAGGCAAAGCGTGCTGCGTTAGACCACTCTGCAGATTGTATTGTCAACTCTTACTTCAAACTAAGCAGGAGACTAATCTTTCTGGGTGGGAATGTAAAAAATATCAATGCTTAATTCCATACAAAACATCGCTATCATGCATGGTACATTATAGCAGGGGTAATAGGTGAACACACTGAATCACACATTACTGATCGAGCATTTGCTAGGAAAGTGCATCAGAAGTTCTGTTCAACATTGAATTAATGGAAAATAAAAAACGTCAATATCTCATGTACAGTGAGGAGAACAAGTATTTGCTACACTGACGATTTTGCAGGTTTTCCTACTTACAAAACATGTAGAGTTCTGTCATTTTTATCATAGGTACACTTCAACTGTGAGAGACGGAATCTAAAACAAAAATACAGAAAATCCCATGTATGATTTTTAAGTAATTAATTACTTAATTACTTACTACCAACCAGTAAGAATTCCGGCTCTCACAGACCTGTTAGGTTTTCTTTAACAAGCCCTCCTGTTCTCCACTCAATACCTGTATTAACTGCACCTGTTTGAACTTGTTACCTGTAGAAAAGACACCTGTCCACACACTCAATCAAACAGACTCCAACCTCTCCACAATGGCCAAGACCAGAGAGCTGTGTAAGGACATCAGGGATAAAATTGTAGACCTATACAAGGCTGGGATGGGCTACAGGACAATAGGCAAGCAGCTTGGTGAGAAGGCAACAACTGTTGGCGCAATTATTAGAAAATGGAAGAAGTTCAAGATGACGGTCAATCACCCTCGGTCTGGGGCTCCATGCAAGATCTCACCTCGTAAGGCATCAATGATCATGAGAACTGTGAGGGATCAGCCCAGAACTACACGCAGGACCTGGTCAATGACCTGAAGCCATTAGTAACACACTACGCCGTCATGGATTAAAATCCTGCAGCGCACGCAAGGTCCCCCTGCTCAAGCCAGCGCATGTCCAGGCCCGTCTGAAGTTTGCCAATGACCATCTGGATGATCCAGAGGACTGGGATAAGGTCATGTGTTTTTGTCTGATGAGACAAAAATAGAGCTTTTTGGTCTAAACTCCACTTGCCGTGTTTGGAGGAAGAAGAAGGATGAGTACAACCCCAAGAACACCATCCCAACCGTGAAGCATGGAGGTGGAAACATCATTCTTTGACGCTTTTCTGCAAATTGGACAGAACGACTGCACCCCATTGAGGGGAGGATGGATGGGGCCATGTATTGTGAGATCTTGGCCAACAACCTCCTTCCCTCAGTAAGAGCATTGAAGATGGGTCGTGGCTGGGTCTTCAAGTATGAAAACGACCCAAAACACACAGCCAGGGCAACTATGGAGTGTAAGAAGTATCTCAAGGTCCTGGAGTTGCCTAGCCAGTCTCCAGACCTGAACCCAATAGAATATCTTTGGAGGAAGCTGAAAGTCTTTATTGCCCAGTGACAGCCCCGACAGACCCTGTATGGAGGAGTGGGCCAACGTCCCTGCTGCAGTGTGTGCAAACCTGGTCACGAACTACAGGAAACGTATGATCTTTGTAATTGCAAACAAAAGTATCTGTAACAAATATTTTGTCATGCAATAAAATGCTCATTAATTACTTAAAAATAATACAGTGTGATTTTCTGGATTTCTTTTTGATTCCGTCTCTCACAGTTGAAGTGTACCTATGATAAAAATTACAGACCTCTACATGCTTTGTAAGTAAGAAAACCTGCAAAATCGGCAGTGTATCAAATACTTGTTCTCCCCACTGTACATACATATTCGTAAATATTCAGTCCTTTTCTTTAGTACTTTGCAGAATCGCATAATTCGTCAATTCGCACAGCCAGTTTGTTTTTAGGAAATTTAGCCTATCGAGTGTGAAAAAGTGTGGTAAAACCAGGGGATACAATTACATTTGTTTTTATATTAGGTGTATTTTGTTTATTATAAACATTTTACTAAACCTTTGACTGTTCTTTCCTGCCCACCCCCTGGACACCTGTTACCATGATGGAAACATTCTGTGAATGAGCTGCACAAACACTTGTCCCGTATGCGCTACTACTCATTAAAACACATGAAAATCCCACTGTTACTCATAACAGGCCACGGCTAACACATTCGTATTTGCTCATATACAAGACTATACCTTTGATTTGGCAAGAATATTATCATATTGATCTGCATGTCATTTTAGCAGTAAATACAAAAAATAAACACCTTTAGTTTAGTTTAACTTGACACATTCTCTCCCTGCCTTACAACCCATACCCACCATACACACACACACACACACACACACACACACACCACTCTATTGTGCTCTCACACATTCAGGACTAATTCAATGCCTCTTTCTTATACACACACAAACATAAGTCTGCCATTGAAATGTTAAAAAGTGAAATACATTTTTATTCTTATAATTCTGCAACATTAATGTCCACGTGGTTAAGATTTTACAGAAATGACACATTTCAGTTGTATCCAGACAAATTAATCCAACCTTTACTGTCAGCTATCCCTTTGTAACTCCAGCTAAACCTCATCCATTTCTTATAAATCTTTGGCACATTGATCAGACAAAAAAAAAATCCACCTTGTTATAAAAGGTTTAGGGTGAATGTTACAATTTCGATAAGGGTTAGTACTTGCACAAAGTTTATAGGTGTGGGTTACATTTAGGCATGCGGGAAAATACGATTATGAATGAACATAATATTATCTGAATTTTGTTTATTAAATGCAAAAAAACAACACAAAATATAAGTGATATTTTAGGCTCAAACATGAGGGGGAGCCATATGATTTAACTTCAACAAGTCAAAAAATTCCCCCCGAAAAACGTTGAAATGATTAGTACACTGCCCTACACTGGTTATCAATTTCATTCAATGCCGTAGTCCAATCACCTGGCAGAGGCAACCAGGTTTTGGGCTCAAATATCGTGCTACTCAGTCGATTTCATAACACCATCGATCTTAAGGACCCCTGAACCACAGCCCCAACGCATCAATAATCCACCAATATATTTTACCGAGCCCAGGATGACATTTGGCTGATTAGTCTTGTTAACCTGCCAGGTCCCATGCTAACAAAAGCAACAAAAAAATATCTCATTTATATTTAAACAGCCTGGGTAATTGGTTCCCTGACATAAAAAGTGTGTAGAAATAACATGCGCTATTGTCTTTTTCTACTATTTCTCTTACACACATTTTGACAAGTTAATGTAATTACACAAACATGAAATGCCATGAAATTTGCAGAAAATCTGTGGCATTAGCTGCATCACTTGACTACAGACAAGCAGTGGTTTGAAGCTGTGCTATTTTTTCCTCTGCCAATTAGAAGCTGTGCTACAGCAAAGCCTACACAGCTGCTCTGTTTCCATTGCTCTATCAGGTGAATTTAAAGTAGCTCAATTTACTATGAATATTGGGTATATGGAACACTGTAAAGACCATCATTTACAATGTGGAGGCAAGGTACCGCTAAAACATAACATTTATTCCAAAATAGTTTTCAGAGAGGGAGAAATCAAATAAGGGTACTAAGAGTCCAATGGCAACCTTATATGAGCTGCAGGAATTTCGGCCAGGACTGGGCACTCCATGAATATTACAACCAGCGCACATACTCTCCACAAGTACTAGAGACATGTACTGTATATGAGATGTGGCGCAGTGTGACAAGACGGGAGCAATAAAAAAATCCCATATACACTTTGCAAGAAGACACAATCTTTCGAAAACATGTGGAACTGATGACACAAAAACAGAAATTTGTTTGTATCACAAGGCCAACACAGATCCTCATCCAAGGAACCCAACACATACTGTCAAGTTATATGGTGGCAGCATCATGCTATGGGGCTGTATTTCATCAGTGGAGACAGAGGGTTTTTCCAGATAGAGGGGATGAATTGCTCCAAATATGAAATATATAGCAAGACATAAACCCTGCTGTCCTCTGCCAGAAAGCATATTTAGAATATTTAAGAACAGTTCCACATTTTAGCATGGGAACAATGCAAAACACATAGCCAAATCATGTTTAAATCATGTATATGTGTTTACAAAGTATCATATTCACACCGTACATAAACATGATACACTCATGAGTTGACATCTTAGTGTCATCAATCAGGTTGTACAGAATCTACTTATTATAGAGTATTTCGAGTATACTGTCCAGTATTTAGAATGGAGAATTTAACTACATTTGGCTTCATTGCTATTTAGTAAGTAAATAAGTGTCACGGCGCCACCTGTTGCCGTGCCCTCCCTTGGTCCCGTGGTGCCCCGGCATTCCACGTCGCCGGCCTTTTAGTCACCATCGTACTCGTCTGTCCTGTTTTCCCATGTCTCGTGAACGCACCCTTCCTGATTACCTGCCAGCTGCATCCAATGTAGTTGGCCACCTAATCCCCTGTGTGTCGTGTCCCTGCGTCCGTGATTGTTTCCTGTTGTGTGAATATGGTCATCGTTGTTACACGACCAAACCGTTCTGTAGTGTCTGCATACGCTGCTCAAGCTGACTTCACCTAATACATGATTGATCAGCTAACCTCCTGCACATTGGGCCCATTCATTACCACGTCATCACAACAAGTGTGCTGATCATAAGATCTGGTCCAGATTAAGATTTCTCTTTAAACCTACAAGGCCTGAAAACCAATCAGATCACAAAGCAACGTTTACTCTCCTCTTTAAACCTGTCTTAAAATGTTAGCACCATCAGAATGTGTACCAGATCAGGACAAGGACACCTGCAAAAAGCAAGTATGAACAGATTTCAGTGCTTCTGTTTGGGTAGTTGAGAGATTACAGAACTATCTGAGAGAGACTGGCCTTTCATATATTTTTTGTTTTAATACTTATTTGATCATGCGTACCAGATCGCCTGCACATACACAGGGGAAGAAGGTAAATCGACAAACAGTATATTTTTCTTTAAAGGGCTGAGACTACAGACAGTCAGTGTTCATATTATGACAAGGTAGTTGTGGCAGAACCAAGCTGCAGGCGGTGCTACTAGTTTCCAAATGTGCTGCTGCTGTTTAATCCCATCTGCGGTCAGTGCCATGTTTATTTTTGGCTCTGTTATCTCCTCCGTCATATTTCTGAAGGTGAAGACACTTTCTTATCAGTAAATCTTGCTTATTTAAAGCTTTTTGATTAGTCGATAAAGTTCCTCATTTCCGTCCATCATCATCTTTCTGTAATCTACAGCACCTGGGCTTCTTATCCGAGCATTCACACTAAGAATGTCTGCCATTCTCCTGTATAGGTGCACCAATAGCAACAGCGATTAGATAATAGCTTCAATAATCGTCAGATTTGGGGGATATTTCTGGAATGACCCTCAGACAAGTATGATGTTTGGCCCTTCATAGAAAAACGTTTGGGCACTGCTGCTCTAGATTATAGAAATTGATTTTACAAACACTTTGCATTCAAATGTTGATGGCATAGTCAGTAGAGAGGAACTGGCGATAGTTAATTTCTCATTCCCGCAGAATCCATTAGTTTAAGTAATGCATTATCTATTTTAATAAGAGAAATATGCAGGGTTTGAAGAAGCTATAATAATCTATCCGATAAATATCATCTTCAATATCTTCTACAAAGATATTATTAACCTTTTTTTCCATCGACATGGATGACTCCATTGTTATAAAAACACAAATTCCACTAAGACTCTCATGCTAGAAACCACATCAGCAGCCTCATGACAGGCTTAATATAACTTTTACATTCTCCGTTTGCCGTTGCGGGATTTGACATTGCAAAGAGGGAACAACACATGCTAGCAACTCTATATACGTTATGTTCTATTAAAAATGGATATGTCGTCAAATGAAGCTATATTCTACCAAGATACCGCTTGTCTCTTTTGTGGGCTCAAGCCGATTTAAATTCTTCTTTGGGTTCTTGTGTGGCTTTATAAGAGCATGAACATGGATTTGACTAAATTAAAGTTAGGGATTATGTCAGGGATTAAGTTGTTCAGGGGATTTCATGTCACTTTTTCTCTCTGTGAGTCTTTTCACATAATGATAGGGTCAGAGGCCTACCTATCTCACTAATTGACCATTTTGTTAGTGTTCCCAGCTGACAGTACTCTCCACGTCGCTTCAGCACAGCCTGCCGTTGACGTGAGAAACAGGCAGGTCGAGACAGTCAGACAGCTCTGCAGTTACATATTAATGCAACTTAAAATGAAATGTAGTTATCTGTGCGTCATACTTTTTACGGCGAGGCCCTTAAAATTTAACAAAAGTGATATGGAGACAGATCTTTTTCCGTCGTTGTAAATGTAATACTTTGTAGTACCGCTTTCCTTTTTTTATCACCGCCACAGACGGACGTTTCCAACGGCTATTGTTGACATTTAAAATGTGCGAAAAGTAATAAAAAATGCGATAAACATCCCCGTAAGTACGCTGGTTGTCAAGGATGAGATACTGTCCAAAAGCTTTGATTTGTCACAATCCTGTGGCCGCTCCCCTGTCAATAACCCTTCTCTATAAGTACATGTTGTTTACAGGGCCCTTGATTTTCACCTCAGTGACCCCAATGTGGTCTTACAAGTGCAACGCAGAACCTGTGCTGAGGTCGCAGGGGCCTCCAGTTAATGAAGCCTGATCCTTATATTTCAACACTCATTTGGAAAACCAATTAACGCTGGTGCTATTGAACAAGCCAGGAGGAAATAAATCAAGTATTAACACACGGGCTGGAGAGTCCTGGCTCAGTGTAATTAGGACGGGGGAAGCGGAAGGACCTAAAGGCTCTCAGCTCTATGCTTCATTATCAATTGACAACCTGTTCGTCCCCTGACAGTGACTGATCTGCACACAGCTCTGTCTTTGAATGCAGAGGCCCGAAAAATTAGAAAGACAGTAAATTAGTAGTGTGGGTCTTTCTTCTTTCTCCCGCCAGCCAGTGTTGGTGGCTGAACACACTCGGTTTTACTCTGGTGCATGTTTAAGGAACACACTTGGTTTTAGTGAGGTGCATATTTAAGGAACACACTTGGTTTTAGTCCGGTGGATATTTAAGGAACACACTTGGTTTTAGTCCGGTGGATATTTAAGGAACACACTTGGTTTTACTCCGGTGCATATTTAAGGAACACACTTGGTTTTACTCCGGTGCATATTTAAGGAACACACTTGGTTTTACTCAGGTGCATATTTAAGGAACACACTTGGTTTTACTCCGGTGCATATTTAAGGAACACACTTGGTTTTAGTCCGCTGGATATTTAAGGAACACACTTGGTTTTAGTCCGGTGGATATTTAAGGAACACACTTGGTTTTAGTCCAGTGGATATTTAAGGAACACACTTGGTTTTACTCCGGTGCATATTTAAGGAACACACTTGGTTTTACTCTGGTGCATATTTAAGGAACACACTTGGTTTTACTCCGGTGCATATTTAGGGAACACACTTGGGTTTTACTCCGGTGCATATTTAGGGAACACACTTGGTTTTACTCCGGTGCATATTTCAGGAACACACTTGGTTTTACTCCGGTGCATATTTAAGGAACACACTCCTCTTCACGCATTTCACTTTTATTGCAGCATGTGACAGACATTAAAAAAAAAAGCCTACAAAAACGGAGTACTTCACAAGCAGTTTTTCAGTCTGGGATTTTGTATTGTATTGGCATTGTAGATTAGTACAATAAATGAACCAAATACATGTAGTAAAGACCAAAACACCTGGGGAATTTCGAAGAGTACCATTCTCATAAACTGCTAAAATGATTATGCTCCATGCATACTTTCTTGTGTTTCAGGTATCATTTCTAGTTTTGTACTCCTCTAAGGCTGTCAGGAAACCCTGGGATTAGAGCAGATACAAAGACTTTTGGGTGTTCCGCTGACTTCTAAATCAGAGTATGGAATGATTAAACAATTTACTTGAGGTGTGTGTCTTACATGTGTTTTATTAAACAGGGAAGTTGTGCATGGAGAATTACATTTCCATAATTAGTTCACCAATGGGAACCATGCAGTGCAGCCGATTGTTACAAAGCAATTACTCCAGATGTGCATTCTATCCCTAACAGCAGCACAATCATCGTTCCTCCTTATATATTTATATTTATACAGTATATATATCATGCATGATGTTTTTTTAGAATGCGCGTTCCCTACTATAGTATAACAAATGGTGTGCATAAAATATTATTATTATCTGATGGCACATTTGATGCTCAAATGCTCAGAGATGAATCTTTTCCATATCCACAGTATGACCTTGTGCAATATATTTTCTTTTTAGGGATAAATATGCATTTTCTTCAAAGCCTCCACAACCTCTGCATTTAATCACATTATGGCATTCTCAGTGCCGTTTCTAAAGTTGGAGCATTAGCGTCTAAGTCCAATACAAATTCTTTCCCTGTATTTATTCATGTGTATTATTTGTGGAGTGCCCTCAGAAACAGTAGCTTGGTAAGCTTCAAGACCAAGCACATACATCTTGCTTTAGGTCTTGGGTAATAACCTGAGATCAGTAGTTTGAAATGTATTTATTTTATTTATGCTTTTTTAATGTTATTGTAAGTCTACTTTGAATAAAGTCTTGGTAGAAAGCAAACAGTTGCAATGGATAAGGACAAGACACAACCATATTAAGGGAACACAATCATCACAGTATAACTCCATGACAAAATAAACTATAGGGATAGCAGTTGTCCAGTTAGGAAGCATACGCAATGTCAATAGTTTTGGAACAAATTAAAGTGACAACAGAAACATTGGAGAGTCAACAGCAAGACCACCCCCAAAAAGGGATTTTTTTTTTAGGTGGTGGCCACATACCTGTTCTCTCGCCTGACTGATTCTACTCTAGTCTTGTGTCTTTTTCACTACAAGTAGCATGAGGCGGTACCTGCAGCCCCTTCAGGTTGCACAGGTAATCCAGCTCCTCCAGGACGGCCATACGTGCCATCGCACAAAGGTTTGCTGGGTCTCCCAGTACATTCACCAAAGCATGGAGGAAATACCAGGAGAGGGTTACACGAGAAGAGACGGACAGGGCCATAGATGGCCATCAACCCAGCAACCAGACTGGAATCTGCTCCTTTGTGCGAGGAGGAACAGGAGGAGCACTGCCAGAGCCATACAAAATGACCTCCAGCGGAATACTGGGGTACATGTTTCTGACCAAACTGTAAAAAACAGAACCATGAGGGCGGCATGAGGGCCTGACGTCCTCTAATAAGACCTGTGCTCACAGCCCAGTGATTGGCACGTCTCCCCAGACCATCACCGACCCAGTGAAGAATTGTACAAATTGGCAGCAGACTCCATTCAGCTGTGCTTTTCTTAGGTGTTGTTTGCCAGAGAGTGGCAGGGGGTGACAAAGGCAAGTACAATGGCTTTAGCTCTGCATGCCCACCGAAGAGCTACAATGGACGGGATTCTAACATTAATTTGTTTCCAAAAGAAGTAGAGTGAAAAAGGCAAACGACACGGGTGCTCACTGGTGTTCTGCTATGGCATAAGCCAGGTGAGTCTACGGTACACAAACACAAGAGTGCATGTAAAAGGCTCCTGGAAATATCAAGTGCAACAACGAGGAAGGGTCTTTACTGCCATTTCCAGTGAACGTCTCAATCCTTTATGTACACCGTTCATAACAAAATGTCTCTTTCTCTCCCTGTATCACTCCTCTCTATGCAGTACTGACGCTGTGAATCAATACCATCCCTAACAGGTTGTGATTATGGTCATTGTCAGAGTATCCGTTTTATGAGGGAGAGCGACAACTTGACAGAGGCCATCAATCATACCTTCCTCACGAGAAATTCACGTCATCCCACCGCGAACGTGCACGGCGTTGCTCCGATTCAACGTTCAGCCGAACAGCAACACATTCCGCACACCCACCAACCAACGGGGGTCTACCAGGATCTGAGGCGTCCCGGCCTCCGTTGTACTTCATTGGGGAAGAAATACCTTGACCTAATAGAGTAAAAAGGGTCCGCCTACACTCTGGGAAGTACACTCTGAGGAAAGATCTAGTACTAGGGTAGAGGATAGAGCAAGGTGAGGATGTAGGTGTGTAGGAGACATTTTCAGGACAAACTCCTTCATTCTTTAATCCCCTGGTATCGGTCTCTGGGCTTCCACATTCACTCTCAACCCCCCCAATTACTCTGGAGAAAAATGTCCAGCTTTTTGCCTCTCAAGAAATACACAGACTCTCCATCAGAACTCAATTCGGTTTTGGTAATGAGACTGTGCTTGTGCATTTCCCCGTGCAGACAGGCCAATCTGCCAATTGCCAGCACACACAGGGGGCTTTGCATAGCAGGACAGCTCAGTGGAAATTGACTGGAGAGAATGTAGCTTTTTTCATTAAGTTTCTATTCAACGTTTACCTTGTTTCACTCTCTCTGTATGACCTTGAATTGTCTGAGGCATGCATTTGGATCTAAAACGGCAAATTGGTATACATCTGTGGGTCTATGTTCAAACCTGGGTTAAAATAATTGTACTTGATCATTTATTATGAATGCACAATTGTCTGTGATTTAAGGTATTTAAAGAAATTATGACTCCGAAATCAAATAAAGCCCAAATCCAAGACCTCAGTTGAAAGACTTTGAAACTACTTATTTCCCCACAGAAAATGTAAATATCACACAGACCTGGTTAAAATGCATAGTATTATTTACATACATATCTGTGTCATTTTTCAAAAAATAAATATTTTCAAATACATGCCAAATTGCCAATAATGTATTTGTCAAACAATTCCAAATCTAATAACTTAATAAATAGAATTTCCTAAGATGAAAGTTTGAATCCAGGTCTTAACATCATCTTGTCTTATGAAGTAAATAGTTTTAATTTAGCCTAGCAATATAAAAAGACCAGTTCCTTTTATGGGATTTCAGTTTTATAAACTAAAAACCACTGAAACCCAGCACACAGGAACGCTTGGATTGTTTGGTTCAATTAAATCCCCACACCAGCTACCTAAAAGACGACAGCCAGACAACATGATTTAGTACGATGATTCATACTTATAGGTCAACATTTTATTCAAAACAGGATGTATTTGGCCTTGAAGTGGACAAATCTGATTTTATCACTTTAGATGTTGCTGTAAAAATCCTGTTTCTTTTTCTAAGAGATGACATACACATTCTTTGCAGCTAACGTTTTGATTTGGGTCTGAATTTTGTTTTGAATCTTGCTTTCCACCAAGCATGTTTAAGAACTTATTGATTTATGACTGACTGATGTTTTACATTGCCAAGGAGGAAACTGAAATAGGATGTAAACGTTTGCATTTAAATGTTTATCTTTTGTAATCATCCTTGGGACTGTTAATAAAGTTTAATTTTGTTTTTATGCAAGTCTATTTAAAAAATATATGTGACCATTTTGTTAATGGTGAAATTGTGTGATTGCATGTGATTGTGATGCATTGATGCATTCTAGCAATGTGCTCATCAGTTTGCGTGAGATGATTGGTTTTGACCACCAATGTAATATGCTAATTAGTTTAGCATGCCCCAGCCCCCAACCAGGGTTTGCTCAGTTTTAGTCATTCGATTGGTTCTAAAGCGACCTAATAGGGGATCCACTGCTAGCAAAACAACCTCTCCAAAAATGACCTCTCCATGGGCTATTTATATTTTTATGGTAGATTCACGGCTGAGATTTCTTTTCTCAATTAATTTATGTGTTATCTGACTGTCCCCAATATTAATAAATGACTGAGGGAGTGTGGTTTGACTCATAATGTGTTTATTCTTTGAACATTTTACTTCAATTAAAGATTATATTTCTGTCCTACTTTGATTCTAAGGTCAAGCTGATGAACAACAATGACATTTTTACAGCATGCAGCTTTACCAACTGAGGCAATCATTCTGAGGGGTACTGTATAACAAGGCAATGGATAATCTCTTCCAGATGTTCACCTTGCTTAAACACATTCCATAAATCTACAGAATGACCTAACCTTCATATTTATATACTTACACATATATAGACATACATGCATTTGTTTAGTCAATTGTTAAATATATCAGACATGAAAGTGGGGAAAAAGCTCTGTGCCACATTCAAATGTATACCGCAGAGGGTTACACCACAAGACCACCCGATGGTCTATTAAACCTCTTTTTAAGATAGAAGGGATTACCTCATCAGTCACCCTATCAATGTAAAAAATGAGAAGTGGGCAAAGTGGGCCGGACTTACATAGTCGTCGTATGACTCGTGTGTGACAGGTAGCAGGGGTGGTCGGTATCCATGGTTTCCTTTTGTCCCCCTGGTCCTGGGAGCAGTTACTCCTCTCCCCAGTGTGGCTTGTGGGGGCGCACTCCGCGTACCCACTGTTCCCCGGGGTGCAGCTGCCCCTCTGCCTGGAGGAGGGGGTGGGGCCGCAGCTCCCCGTCCTCTGAACAAGAATGTTGATGAACGGTTAGATCACAGTATGACATGAAGACGTTTTGCCATCATGAATGTTGATGAACGGTTAGATCACAGTATGACATCAAGATGTTTTGTCATCATGAATGTTGATGAACGGTTAGATCACA
>JACXGK010004082.1:8830-40664 GCA_016801125.1 Novumbra hubbsi | reverse complement strand
AACGCACAAGGAGACAAGACACACAAGGGTTTAAATACCCAGCTAATGAGGTACAGCTGCAGGGAATCAGGGAAGGGTGCCTACACAGGACATGGGAAACAGGACAAACACACACGATGGCGCTAGAAGGCCGGCGACGTCGAACGCCGGGGAGGCACGCGCCCGGAGGTAGATCCACCACCAGGAGGCGACGTGACAGCTGGCCAGGTTACATATATCCAGGCAATGGTCAGGGCTGAGAGTACATGCGGAGTAGGAGTCAACCATTATCTCACTTTCCATTGCTAAAAATATTAACCAGCTCTTTGTAGTGGCTTGCCTGATGATGAATCTCCAAAACAAAGCTATAGCAAAGTTCAATGCACGAGCAAAGTGATGTTACGGCAAAGGGCTGTAGGCAAACTTCGCACCTTTTAGCTCCGGTCATGTTCACACTACAGTAAATAAATCTATTGTGAATCTACTGTATTGAATGTCTATATGGATTGTTATCAACAAGCGTTGATTCCACTTCATTTATCTGACTGGATAGTATGTGACATTTGATTGATATCTTTATAATTTTATATTTGAGTGATTCATTTAGAATTCATTATAATTAATTCCCCTTTATTATTGTATGTACCCTACTATATAGATGAATGGTAAAAACATTGTTCTGTTTTCAAATTCTGCAAATGTAAAAGTGCTTTGTCCTCGCTATGAAGTGGTGCACCAAAAAGGTGCCCTGTGCTCCAGGAGCTGGACGAATGCAAAGGGCCATCTGTTACAAGAAAAGTGGCATGTGTCTATACTACTCATGCTCTGTGCACCTGCTGTCCCAATGGACGGTTCCTCTGCTCTACTCACTCATCTCAGTCTCAGTCACTGGATGCCGCGGCATCTCCCTTCCCAGCAACATTTTTCTGTCGAACCACAATGCAATCTGGAGGGTCTTCTGCCTTTTATCAAGGGATGGAGCTGATGTTCGCAAAATGAATGACACCACATTTCTCTGTGGGGATATGTGCTGCGCTCTTTGCCCTTTTTTAAAGGTAGAACTGTCTTAACAGCTCCCCAAAAAGTCAACATGTCATGTCCGTTCTCTTTCTCTGAACGTCCACGAGCACCAGCTTGACGTGAGGCATTTTTACTCCCTAATTGAATGTGTGTATCAAGTGACCATTTCACAACGCACTGCACTTGTTTACCGCAATGGGGGAATGTGCACCCATTTTCTGAATGCCTCTACTGACATCATGTGGTCATAGATAGAATGCATGCAGCAAGGTTGATTGTTTGTTTTTGATGTTGTGAAAGGTTGTTACTGTAGATAACGACTGTCAAGTTAAGCTGTCATTTGTTATTTTGAGGATGGAAGTGAAATCTTGTCTATGTGTAAAAAAAGTTACATAATATAACATATTTGTCCAGCGTACAAGGAATAGTGGAACCTTCCGGTCATGGAAGCCACATTTACATGTGCAGTACATAGTCAACATATCTCAAGTACCTTCAGGGGGCACCCTTGGTCCATCTATCTACAGATCATCCCCAACACAGGCAAATGAGAGCATCACTAAAGAAACAACTTCACTTGTGACAAATATCCGTATTGTAAAAAAACCTGATAATTCACATAAGAATAAACAGTTGACACTTAATTAATATCATCATAATGTATGGATTTCTTTCCACTCTGACTCAAAAGGTCACACCACTGCAACAGACTACATTGTGAGATACCCTCTAGAATGTCTACAGTTAATGAAGACACAAGTACATTTAAAAGTTATCGTGACTGGTATTTACATTAGTTTGTCTGAATAAAGTCCTATTCATTTCATTAAGACTCTGTTGAGTGACTCATTGTCCATGAAAAATCACACAAAAAGCACAAGCCATATCGTATAAAACACTACGTATGTTCCATTTCACTGTAACCTCAGGACAAGTGGACTGAGGTTTCAAAGCCAGAGCCAGGGACATTTGGACGGGCTTTATTCTTTGTCTTCTTGAACTCGGATTCAGAGGTTGCCTAGCAACAGTCACCGTAACAGCTGGGACGGCCTTGATCTTGTTGTTTAAACCATTAAAAACAGGTGATGGAAGGTGGCACCATGGTAACTACAACAGAGCTCAGAAGCAGGTGTCTACGTTGGCACCGTTCAAGCCGGAAAGACGCCGGTGACTCTGTCTAACTGAAGTACTCATCAAGGAACTGTACTGTTACAACACACAAACGTAAATGTATTTACACATTATCTGCATTTAACCGTACTCATCTGTGACTATAATTAAAAAACATTTACAGTTGGATGTTGTCTAGTCCGGACTGTGATTGTGACAGGGGGATTATGTATGTAATGTGCACATAATCCTCAATATCTATATGACTTCAATAATCCAAATCACATTAACTTGTGCCCTTCAAATCAAATGCAGCAGCTAAATCGATGTGCAATGCAATGAAACCAAAGATGGCAATGCTCAATGGTAATTGTAACATTACAGAGGTAATCCAGGGGTCATTTCTCAATTACAACAGGATATGTATGGCCACAACGCAAGGGCAAAGATGGAATAATAATTAGGTTTCAGAGGTGCTGTAATGCTTTCAGACGTGACATTAGTGAAACGGATTATAGATGTGTTATACGTCCTGATTAACATGTGCCGATGGATATGGATCGTTTGCCTAAAGACAGCCATGCTTCCCCACCTTCATCAATCAAGGGCCCATAATGGAGCTTCCGGTGACTCTCTTCCAAGCAATTCAAAAGGATTGTGAATAATATCAGTGGGCTTGGCTGAAAGTCAAACACATTTCTGAGGAGACAGCAGTAATGTTGATGACCAAGCAGAGGGTGCTTTGCAGCAGATACTGCTGCGCTCGACATATTTATCTTACAATCAACTTCTACCCGTTTGTGTGAGTGCATGCTCGCCTGTGTCTCTGTGTGCAGAAGCACAAATATTTGCATAAGCATGTTGGCGAGGTTAGGTTGTAGACATTTGAATAATTAGTGTTTCCATTATCGCCAACATCACATTGGTGATCGGTTTACAGCTTGCACAATGTACACGACGGGTGTAAGATGAGGTCAAAGACTGGAACACTTTACATTAAAGGTTGTCAACTGGTGACTAAACCCTTCAATCTAAGTATTTTTTAAGATAGGGCAACATGTATAAGTGTTATTTGGAAGATATTGCAGTCTCAAAAAGTATACTTGCTGAAATTCTTTAAGAATATGATAAATGTGAAGTATGGAATCGTACTGAATCAGAATCGTACTGCCTTATATAATATTAAGTCGAAATGACTGTCAATATAGCATGTGACATAGTTTTCCTGTTAGCATTTAGGTACAAATCTGTGATGCAGCTGACACAACCTGGTTGAATTTGGGTCCTGAGGTAAAACCAGTTGGGAACCACTGATTTACAGATTTATTACAGGAAAGCGCAATAGATGTAAAGTGAGGTAATGTATTGGACATTGTATTTCAGTTCAGAAGAGGAGGGTTTCTCAACCATGCGTTTGATGGGGAGAGAGATCGTCCTTGATGGCTAAAAGCTACAGATGTTAAAAAACCACAATATTTTATATTGATCTATAATGATGCAAATCTGTGAAGATTGAGAATTGAAACAAGATGTAAAATGTCAGAGGAAGACACATCTGATCTACATGGACATTTTGGTTGTTTGTCTGGATGATGTTCAGAAGGCGAGCTATGAGTGGTTGTCAAGGAGTCCAAAAAATTTGACTTTTCTTGGGAAGTAATTTTATATAATGTGCTACTGCTGCTTCAATTTATCTAATTACTGTGATAGAGAATATATAATTACATTTTTCAATTATGAAAAAGGTTGCCTGGGGAAAAACAGAGGTTATTACAGTACAGTTCAGTACATTATCATCGTAGTAAATAACAATTGTAGTACAGTCATGTCCAGGACAGTGAAATACTGAAGATAGTACACATTGACATTTGCTGAGGTGTGCACTGGCCCAATGTATCTCAGCTGGTAAAGCAATGTGCGATTGTGAGTTGGAGTTTCGGAGTCACTCATACTTCAAAAACATTCTGCATGCATGTCTGTTTGTTGTTTTGGATAATAGCACATGGTGAATGCCAGTATAGTTTAAGGTCAGCAACATTTTCTTGTCAACTTAATGCATGCCGATCCCCGATCGTCCGGGCTCAAATCCCAACATTGGTAGTTTTAGACATACAGTGAAGGAGTTTTGGTCTGTTTTTAGTATTAATTATGACGTGTTTGACAAAGCCACACAGTAATAGTCAGGGTTCTACATCATAGCTGCTTGCGAATATATTGATGTATTCAGAACCAAGTTCTGGTTTGAAACCTTATTGATTTTCACTTAATATTAAGTTTTTCTCGTTATTGTTATTTTATAAATATAAAAAAAGCTGATGCTATAATAAGGCCTAGGAATATTGAATGCTGTTAGTTCTTTGCCTGCATAATATCCCTATTTATAAGCTCACTGATCAATACGCATGTCAATATGGTATTATAAGTCCTAGGAATATGGAATGCTGTTAGTCTTTTCACAGTATGTTCACAATTCTTAAAGGTTTATTGGCCAATAAGCACATCAATACAATGTTGTGTTCTTTATTTGTCTTGCATAATGACTTTACTAGTGGTTATCACTGCAGTATAACTTTTGTTACATACTGTAGTACATACTGTAGTGCGTGATACTGACACTGTTCTGTCTCTCACACGCTGTAAAACAAATGCAGCCATATCACCTCCGTTTTCATTATTTCCAAGATAATTTTGCTTAAACAAATATAATTACTTTTTTGTTCAAGCAAAAGGTGCTAGATACTACAACGACATTAGCTTTCACTAGAGGTTAGCTATCTTGTTTAATTTTGTTAACAATCTCGTTATTTTTATGAAGTGTCATCAGTCCAACAACAAATTACTACAGTCAAACGGATTAACAAATCCTCAACTTCTCTACTGTAAGACTCCTCCAATGTCATTTTACGGAACTTTGTCGTTCACCCAAACAGCTTCACCATCGCCGAACATGTGAGATCCAGAGAGGAAATCCTGGCTATCCTTTTCATGACAATCAGACCCTGCCAAGGCCACCTTTGTGAATGATAAGACATAGCCCCATGTCATTAGGATCTGTGCCCTGGAAGCATCGTGTACAACAGCTTGTTCTAGTTCCTGCCAGTCAATCAAATGTATTTATGAAGCCCTTTTTTACATGAGCAGTTGTCACAAAGTGTCATTACAGAAACACACTAGCTGAAACGCCAAGAAGCACGCGACAACAGTGTTGAAGCATAGCGGCTGGGAAAAACTCCCTATGGGGGACAGATTTAAGGTAGAAACCTAGAGAAGAACCAGACCTCTTCTGGCTGTGCTGTTTGAGAGTACAAGTAATAGTTAATGAATTCGTATGGGCTGTGTCCAGAGTCTATAAACCCTAATCTAGGTCAAAAACATGACCAGATGTGCAGAACAGGGACAGTCCAGGGTGCCAAAATCCATCCACTTAGAGCAGTCACTGATGATACTTCCACATTTACTGGAACCCCAAGTAAAGATGAGTAAAAGGGTTATTAAAAATCCACCTTTTAGTGGATAAGCTTAATGTCACACTGAAAAATATTAGAAACATCCTTTAATTTAATGAATTACAAAAAGCACAAGACCACATGTGCCACGATTAACAGCATTCCTGCATTTAATACATAGCACAACCTCCCTTTGCAAATAAAACCGCACTGACTCTTATCTTCCATCATATAATAAAGATTGAGAATACAGAACAATGAATCTGAGACCATTCCTCTTTACAGAATCTCTCCAGATCATCAAGGTTCCTCGGTCCTCTCTTATGCACTCTCCTCTCTAGCTCAGCCCACTGGTTTTCAATGGAGTTTGTGATGGCCATGGCAGAAGCTTGATTTTATGTTCAGTGAACCATTGTTGTGTTTACCTGGACTTATATTTAGGATCAATGCCCTGCTGGAACCTAGCTTTCAACCTAGCTTTCATTTCCTGGCAGAGGCAGCCAGATTCAGATAAAAAATTTCTTGATATTTCATTCATAGTTCATGATGCCATGTACCCTAACAATGTTCCCAGGAAAAAAAACAACCTCACAACATCACAGAAAGTCCATCGTACCTAACAGTGGGGATCAGGTTGTTTTCGGTATAGCTACCATTCTGTTTGCGCTAAATCCCCCTAGAGTGTTAGTTGCCAAAAACTGAAATGTTTCATCTGGCCATCACACTCAATTCCATTTACAGTTCCAGTAGCATTTATTATACTCTAGGTACTTATGTTTGTGGTGTAATTATAGGAAGTTTTTTTCTGTCTGCCCTCCAAATCATTTGTTGGCATGGAGTTGGGTTCTAATGGTAATTTCTGAGACTTTGGGACCCCTGGTTGTAACTCTCGTCTGTCAATCTCAATGAATTTGCTAAAGAGGAGAGGGACTATCTGTCTTGTCATAAGCTCACAGTTCAAAGATAGCATCTATGATGGTATGGGGGTGTATTAGTGCACATGGCATTAGTGTCTTGCACATCGGTGAAGGCACAATTAATGCTGAACAATATATATAGGTTTTGGAGCAACATATGCTGCCAACCAGATAACATATTTTGAAAGAAAGGCATTCCTTTTTTCAGTAGGACAAAAAGTGTGCTAAAACACATTCAGCACATGTGCTAAAACACATTCAGCACATTTTAAAACAACATCTTTTGGTTGTAAATGAGTCTGGGTGCTAAAATGGCCTGTCGGCCGGCCAGACCTGTCACTTACTGAAAGAATTTGGGGCATTATGAAATAAATAATCTGACAAAAAAGTCCCCGAACTGTTGAGCAGTTGAAAACCTATATCAAGCAAGAATGGGAAATGCTTAAAGATAATTGTAAAAAGAATAACCTTTTTGAAACGTATTACTGGCATCAAATGAAAACTGCAGTTTCAGCATTTGATGATCTTTTTGTACTGTTTTCAATTGAATATAGAGATACATTATTAGCATTCTTTTTTTATTTGTATTTTACTTAGCGTCCCAACCTTTTTATAAACAGGATTTTATTTATTTTAAATTTCATGATTTGTCAACATTTATTTGTATTGTTTTTCACGTTATTCATGTTCTGTGTGTTGTCTTGCATTTGCAAGCCTCTAGCCAAGGTGTCGTTGAAAATGAGAATTGGTTTTTAAGTGACTTTTGGTTAAATAAATAATATTGTTAATAAGTGCACCAACCTGGAGGCCTCAGAAGTAAGCAATGTATTTTAAACATTATTAAAAGCTTATTTTAGTTGTATGCTCCAAATTCACATCTAGGCTTTAAAGAGGGAATTGATTTCTCTGGCAAAAGTATTGACATAGTCTCTAGTGTGGTTGCCTATTTTATTGTTTCAATACATTTCTGATCGAACAGCAGTGATAATATGAAGAAATATTATACGTTTCACTGGAGAGATAAGAGTTAAAGGCAAGCATACATGCATAGAATTAATAGACAACTTCTCTTACAATCTATTGATTGGAAATACTTTACATAATATGTAATGCCTCAAGAGGTTTCTGATCCTGGTAAATAGGATCTGGAACAAAAAGGGCAAAACTGAGCAGTGCCAGATCAAGTTCTGGCCGAATCTGTGTGCAGTCACCTACTGTTTTTTGTCTGCATTATTACAGAGTATTGGGATAACGCATTTTGTTTGAAACAAAATTATTTTTAGAATTGGGGCCACTGTCTGAGGATGGGTGAGCCACAAGGATGCTAATCACATCATAAGTGGCATGCTGATGGATATTAGCAAGCATCTAAATGGGCACTAGCTGTCTAAAATACAATTCAGCTCTAAAGTTGGATCACCCGCCATTGCGTCCCAAACTTTGCAACAGAGGTAAAGAGCGGTTCAGAAAATGTGAGTCACATGACCTATACATTTTAAGGATGGCAGAAGAAAGACAAACACTTCACGAAAGACTTCCACCAAAGGGTCTTCAATGTAAACAGACCCACTTTGACTAGTGACGAACAAGCCATTTTACGTCATCATCTGTGCATGGTCCTGATGTACAGTAACATACTACAATCATGACAATCTGATATTTCTGTGGCATCGTGAATATATGAGCCAGACTTAATGCTCGAGGATATCCGTTTTATCACATTAGAAGCTCTGCCACAAAGACAAATTCAATCAGCACTGCCCGGCCATGTGTAATTATTATCTGATTAGACGGATGCAATGGACTGGCGTCTCACTGATGGATCGAGGGAAGGGCAGGGGGAGAGGAAGGGAGGAGTAGAAAACGGAGCTGTGGCAAATGAAGAGAGAAATGAGGATATCAAGGGAGTAAAAAAGGGGCCACAGGGAGAGACGGGGGGGCATGGAAGAGTGAGAGAGACGACGAGGACGAGGGTGAGAGAGGGGAACAAACTAAGAGAAAGAGTAGACAGTCTCAGGCCGGTCTGTGTTGACTGGATTGGGACCTTTTTCTGTATAGACGCACGCGGTGAGAGGAACGTACGGTCTATAACCTCTGGAAGTGTCCACGCACTCCGATTCTTACCAGCCCTTACAGTGTAATTCCACCACTGCTCTATTGCGGTATATGAATATTGGCTATTTAACACGTTCCCGTGAGCCTGATTAGTCTGGCTACCACCGTCCTTGATGTAAGTCTAGGAAGCGTCATTCAAGATAGCACCCCACATGGGTTAGATATCCTCGCTGCAAATTGATGGAAAATGATCTGTTCAAGAAACATAATCTTTTAATCGGGCCAGACTTTCAGGTAAAAAAAACAAACTGTATCTTGCATCTGAAACAAGAAGGGTTGGTTGGTAAGAACCCCAGGAAGGCCCTTCAAGACCAAATTACATTTTCATCTCTTAAGCCAAACAGATCAGCAACACTTTTTAGAAGATATCAAATTAAACGTTTAAAGAAAATAACCCCCCACCGCTGCAACAATCAATTTTGGACGTGGTTCAATGATACCGCGGGGTTACTTGGCCGCCCTGCAACTGGGGCACGTGGACCTGTTCAGGCAGAGAAATCAACTGATTGTCAAGGAGTTTCGGAGTGTAGTGATCTAATGTACAAAATGTTTTTCACTCCACGGTGAGATAACATGTGAAGAGAATTGTGATTTTCTTTGAAATGTGGAGGTGCTGACTCTAAAGATACATCAGAGAGATATCTGATCTCTCTCAGTTCTCTGGAGCAGCGGGAAAATGATTGTTCTGCCTGAAACTACAATGACTATGGATCTGATTCTGGATGGTTGAACACCTGTAAAAAGTCAAATGTCATGCAGATATTATATAATCATTATCCTGGTACAGTGGCATTCACCACAATCACCACAAACACCTACACAGGTTGCTGTAGGTAGAACTCTTCTGTTACTAGTTGGTAGGCATTCAACACAAACAATTCCACAGGCTTTTGTAGTTTGAACCATTGAATAACACCATTCCATAAACAAATCTTTCTTAAACGATGCTCTCTCCCTCCCTCAATTTGACTAGCAAATGTTATATGTGAGGTTTAATCCAGTAAAGGCTACTGAATAGCTCTAAAGCTACTAAATGTCCCTATCACAACGCCATTATAAATACAGAGCACATGTATGTTAACACTATCAATTCAAGGCTACTATACATACCATTTGTGAGTCACTATATGTATTATTTGGTTAAAATATATCAATTAATTCCTCTTTTTCCAATTCAGCTAAATCATCTGGAACTCTGACATGGGTTATAACACTGGCAAACGAAATGGCCCAAACAAAATGGCAAATAGTTGTTCAGCTTCATATATGATTCAATAGCTGTAAAAAAACCAAAGAATCCAATAGTAATAATACCTGCATGCCAGAAAAACTATCTCCACCACTGGGGAAATATTTACAAACACTAAAACGTAATGGAGCTGTAATGAAACCCCTGTCTTCATGCCAACAAGCTATTTGAATGTCTTCCCAAAAGAAGGCCTCCACTCTTGTTACACCGATGTCGGTGCTTGGAGTTCGAAAGAAATCATTTTACCTTTGAATGAGTTCAACAAATGCTTTATCGTGCAATCAATATAATTGATGCAGGGAAAACGGTCAAAATACAGTGAAATGCATTTTGAAGGACAGCTAAGAGATGAAAACCAGATCAATACTTCAAAAAGAAAATCAAAAGGACAACACATCTACTAAGAGATACCCTACGTTGTATGCTTGATCGGTAAATCAACACACAGTTTGAGAAAGTGTGTCTATCATGAGACAAGGGCAGTACGTCCACATGAAGACAGTCAGTGAAGTGTGAAGCATTTCGAAGGCGTTTGACTGACCTACTTTGCCGTGTATTCTGCCCGTGTGCAAATCCATCTCCCAGTGTTCCGTTTAGAGAGAACGGCGTGTCAGATGTCTTTTGTTGCAATACATTCTGCCAGCAGATCCTAGTTAGTAAGACACAGCGGGATGTGATGAAATTACCCAGCGTTCGCTATTTCACTTTTACAGTTTGAGATACAACGCGTCGTTTCATTGCCTAGTACAAACGCTAGCCTGATAATCACTGTGTGACCAGTACACATGCCTCTCTACCTTCCCATTTTCCATCCTCCCACCTCTATTGTTTGAGAACTGCATTCTCTCTAGCCTTCCCTTTTTCACCATCAGGCTAAAGGCCTAATGGCCTCCAATGAAGAACGTGGCCACATAAGCCCCAACCAATGTTGATTTTGGTTAAAAGTTACCAACTTGCTTTATTCTGGGATCTGATGGACATCCTGGGATTTGGGGGAGGCGCAGTTCTATAGAAAATGTGAGCGTTTATTTGGAGAAGTAGCCAGGAGCAAAATTACTAAACCCCGGCCCTGTAAATGATTTACTTGATAGCAGAAACCAAATGTGTTGGGTCTGTTTCCAGAGCCTTTTAAAAGACCCCCAGTGAGCCCCAGAAGCAGGTGATCAAGGGAGCGGACAGTCCTGTGGATTGTGGCCTGTGGGCGCAGGAATCACCAGGCAGGACCTCCATCTGCAACCCCAACAAGGGAAACTATGGAGTGGTAGATTAATAATCCGACCCAAATGTACATCTTGCCAAAAAAGAACTATTTAACGGTGTGTCCTGTTCAATAAAGCCAGATTGTGCATCCCACATGTATGTGAGGAGCCCACGGGCTTGAGCCCTGCAATAAAAGACAGCTTTTCAAAGATTAAATATCAGAAGAAATGGAGACAAGCAGACAGTAGAGAATGACAGTACCAAAGTGTAGGGAAAACTTGTTCACACTGGGGGGGGCATTCCCAGGGCATACTGCTGTTGCTGGAGTGAATCAACCTCAATGTCAGTTCAGGGACAGACATACCTGAACAACAAAGGAGAATAGCCCCAGAGAAGCATCAAACATGGGGATATTTACATATTGGTTTTTAATCACGATTTAAAAGTGTTTAGATTTTGACACATCTTCCAAACCTCATGGGATACATTTAAGGCTTTACCTAATAAAATATACTAACTGGTTTCTATGTTGCCTGGATTGGTATAGAATCAGTTCATAGACTTGTGTTTAATTATTCTATTATTGACATTCACGTTTTACTTATTTAGCTGACAGGCTTCCCAGTGCATCTTAAAAGAGCAATTAGGTTTAAGTGCCTTGCTCAGGGGCACGTGCCAGAAGCAACACACTCTTTGGATTTCTTCCCTCGATTATGCCTACTGCTGCTAAAAGGAGGGGCTAGAGTGCGATGAGACCATATTCAAATACTAACCCTCCAAACCCAGAACATTATTAGTCAATCGCATCGCCCTCCATTGGACCTCAGGAATAATCCACAAGCCTGATTAAAATGTTCATGACATAACATAAAAGAAGATGCAACGTAAGAAGATGTAAGGAATGAAAAAATAAGTTCATAAACAATTGGATACTGATACGTCTTTTGATACCCCAGAAGGGAGGGGGCAAAAGCATTGACCAACAATGTTTTCATTATAAGGAAAATGAGAGTATGTATGTTTAACACTCACATCTTAGAACAGGTGTTATACAAATCTTTAGTATATAAGTCAAAATAAAATATACATTTGAAATATTGCTTCTTCTAACATTTCTAAGGGAAGAATTATTGACATTGTGATACCATTCCAGTTATCCAGAAAATAACATAGTAAGGAATAATGTGAATGACATTTCTTCTCTAGTAAATGAAAAGACATGGTTCAAGAGATACTATAAGTGTGTTTTTTCATTCTATTCTATAAATGTATGCAATAGAATAAACATATGGGAACCTTAGTTGGGAATAATGATTTGGTATTACATATAAACTAGTCAAGAAGCATGATCATTTTGAGTACAATCCTCTATGTTCCAGTGGTTTCCATTCAAGTCTATGGTTCCATTTCTCCACATTTGGAAAACACACCTAAAAAGACTGAGTTTACGCACAAAGAAAAGTAAAACCCATCCTGTCAGAACATCACCCATCACCCCAAAAAGTTATACAACAATATTCTTCCATATTTAACACAACACGTCACTGTCCGGTGGAAATACTCAAAGGAAACAAGACTTTGGACAACCTTCTTGATATCCATGCCAACATCTCCCATAATGTCCAGTGGTTAGGTCGCAGGGCAACCTTAGCGCAACCTCTGCAGTAATGTAATTGGGTTGTTGCAGGGTTATATTAGGGTGTGTTAGTGTTATATTCATATCAATGTATGGTTTCTACTGACTAAGGATTGTCAAAGACTTGGAAAGCCCCAATAAAAATTTATGCATGTCTGTTAAAAAAAAATACATTTGCTTGCATTAGACGCAAATATTACACTGCGCCATTTGTTTTAATCTGACCTACTGCAAATTCACCACACTGCCTTTTCTGCATTTTCCACCTTCTCACTTTTATCACAGCATACGATGTCTCAGAATATTTTAAACAGAAGTGTCTCCATATAAGTCTCATCTAGGAAGGTTAAGGCAGTGTAGTTGTGACAGCTTGTTTCCCAGGCAGTGTATTCCTGTTGGAGCAAAAGCATTTGGTTTATCATTGACACACGGGAGATATTTGGCCTGCTTAATCTTACAGTCCAAGATAACGATGTTTGTCCAAAAATATGACAACAACTGTTTGTCACCCAGTGAGACCAGTCATCTGGCGATGAGTTAGAACAGGTATTTAATTATCCCTAAATGGAGCGTTGAGCATCGCAATGGATGATAGCTGGGGTAAGAAAACAACATGCCACATGAGCCTTTAAGAAACAAGCAATAGTCAGGGTCGGGAAATACCACATACTGCCTACAGTTTGTGACTCTCCAGGAGTGACATGGAAGTTGCTAGGATAAACAAACACAGATGTTCCGTACGGGGAAGGCAATCAAACGTTGGCTTTTTCTTACATGGACTTTGGATTTGGAAGCACTTTGATAAACATGTTGAACATTGTCGAATCACGCGAAAAGCCTCGAATAAAAAAGGAAATGTCATTTTGTATCTGTAGCCAAATAAAAAAGTATTTAAACAGATTTATACTGAAAAAAAAGTATGCATTAGCTAACAAAAATCATCAGAGTACCTTGCCGCATGAATTACTTCTAAAAGCCTGTGAATAAAATATGTTGTTGCCCAGCTCCAGGCCCAAACCACATCGTATTTTGTCCTTGAAGAGAGTGTGTGTGTCCTTAAAAACATGAAACAGATAATCAGCCGTTGAAACTGTAACAGTGAATTATTCCTGCCGTGGTATCTGTATAAAACCTAAGGGATGGGGCTGGAGAAATGTCACCACTATGAAATGTATAGACAAAACAATGACCCTCCATGGGATTTACATTACCAGAGGCTGAACCATGCTAACAGGGTGTAGTGTATCTTGACATTTACTGTGATTACACGCATTTGGGTAAATCAACCCGATATTTAGGGTTCCTCTGGTACAAGAGTTTACTTGGCGCATGAGGTACACAAAATGCTCGATTATATAGCAATCAGGGATTGTTATTTGTCAAAGAAATGCATGTAGCGACCCTAAATTGCCTCTTTAAGTAAGGCTTAATAAGCACCAGGCGCGTTCCTGCCTCTTTGTATGGGTCATTGGACGTCAGGTCCACGGGAGAGACGGCCGATAAAAGGGCATGTATGCTGAAACGGCATTGACAAGGCCGTTCCTTCCTGCCCGCTAGCTTAAGAGGGATGGAGACAGGGACCTGGTTGGATGTCTGGCTGGGGCTGAGTGGGCAGCCTGTGTACGAGTGATTAATGGAATTGTACCAAGCGTTCCCCAGTTTAGAGCGAACAGGACCTGCCTCACCTCAGTCGTGGTAACATGAAGAGGCGAGGGATGCCTGAGGAAAATTAAGCGGATAATGACAAGGCTTATTGGGAAGATGTTGACGCAAAGAGATCTGCTGGGCCCCAAAACGGCTGAAGGGATCTGCTGGGCCCCAAAACGGCTGAAGGGATCTGCTGGGCCCCAAAACGGCTGAAGGGATCTGCTGGGCCCCAAAACGGCTGAAGGGAACGTTGAAAAAACAGGAAATGGTGAAGTTAATTTAAAAAATGTAAGACAGATTCCATTCTTTCCCACATTCTGTGTTTCCGATTCTTAGCTCTGACAAATTAGCAAGGCCTCAACACAGACACAGCCTTTGTCCTCTGGTGTGGGTTTAGGTTGTTACAGATATTATATATGTTCATAGATATGTGGTAAAGTCATAATCATTTTGAATAAGTGCTCTACCAGTAATCAACCCAACACACATAAACCAAAATGTATGACATATACGCCAATACCCCAATAACCATAAGGAGACACATTCATTATATAGGTTAAGGTGCCGTACAAATCAGAGTGTCAGTAAAATACTACACAGTCATCACACACTATATCACTGACCCACCGAATGAATAGTCTGAAACATTAATGGACTTCATTTAAACATTTAACTCACTGTCTGCTCATCCAGAAAAGGCTTTAATAACAGAGAAACACTGTCAGGGAAGAGGAATTATTACCCGCGTGTTTGTTGGGTGCATCAGCAGATAATTAATGAGGGTTTACTTATGATTGATACTTTCTCTCATTCTTTCTGTAAAAGCTGTTTTTAATGTGTTGGTGCAAGGGGGAAGCAGCTGGGTGGCCCCTCCCCCATCTCATCGCAGGCTCCATGAGAAGGCCACATGCTGTTACACAAGCAAAAAAAAAGAATTCCAGAGGAAATGTGCCTCTGCACAGCACTTAAAGGAGAAAAGATTTTAGCATGCACTTAACTACTTTATTAGAACACCATGATATTTGGACTTGTGGGCATTTGAGGACAAAAAAAAAATACATTTCCCTTTAAAGTGAATTCATGAAGTTGTTTTTGCAGCATCGTTGAATGGAGTTGCGTTGGCGATAGATACGAATCCAAGGATTTGTATATGTTCTCCCCCTAATAGTTAAGGTATCTCAGTTGTACTTAGAAGATGTGCCAATGGGTATATCTCCCTGAAGCGTCACAGACAGGACCATCCGTTTAACAACAGTATACATTCTGGTGGCACCATCGTGCCATGCACTTGTGCTGTCACCTGACTGTCATCTGACTGACGTTCTTCACCCGTCTCTGTTACTATCATGCTGTAAGCCTAGCTTAAAGACCGTGTTAGCGATGTGAAATATGAGATGGCTTGTAACATGTTCAGAGAAAACAAATATATTGTTTTCCCCTTGGGCTGTTTATCTTAGAAAAGTAGTATAAAAATGGGCAAACCCCAAATACTATTAATAATTTATGTCGGAAATCAAATTATTAAGGGCAGAATGGCCTGATGACAATCATTTCATACATATTCAGTGGAAATCCTCAGTCTAATGAAGGACAACTAGCACAATATGTCCCTTAAACAATGATTATTGGGTGGAATTATTGCAGACGCATTATGAAAACTGAGGCAAAGACAGTACAGAGTAAAACTATTGCTATTGTGATCTGTATTATCCCAAATCTTGGCAGATTACCAGAAAAAGCAACTTTACACAAGGATTTCTGTTATGAAATGCTTTCATAACTACACTAGATGATCAGACCATTGTAAATCTCCAGGGAGCAGTCAACAGGGAAATGCAAATAGCTGCTTGAACAATCCACCTTGAATTTCCAGTATTTGCTGGCTTTTTAAGAAAAAAGAATCTGAAAGCACAATTCTCCCAGATGGATAAAGCTGTAGACCAGAATATAAATGGTGTTACCTGGCTCTTGGGTTGGTAGTTCTGCCTTAGGCACTATCTCAACCCACTTGTTGGTTACATTCTTTATGAAGATGCTATATTTCAATTTGACACCTTCAATCCTAGAACACACTGCAAGTGTGCATGTCCTTCTGTGAAAGAAAGCGACTGCAACAACAGGTTGATCAAATGACAATACAGTATCTCTATTGCTTATACAACTGACGATTGTGAGTTCCATGAATATATTTTTAATATATGTCTCATATTAAATGTTCTTGGTCATCCTGGTGGTTGAATAAACTACTAGATATTGTCCAGTTTTGCCAAACAGAAATGTTTCAGTAAAATATTTTAAAGAATAAAAAAAATAATGCATTTGGCATGAACTTGATTGTTCCAATAGTTAACAACTTAGTAGCTCTGGACCGAAGTGCCAGCCTGTCGGGCTGGCGGCCATCAGCTGGTAGAAGCGGTATATCAGTACCAGGTCAATTACTTTGTGCTCCTGTTCAGCCACAACTGTGTGACTGGCACCGTCTATAAATACAGTTGTCAGTCTGCAGTCGGCAGCAAACTTTGATATTACAAATTTACCAATAAAGGGTTCTCAGTAAAACTTGACTCGTATGGCTCATAACGGCCTCTAACTGGATGATATTGAGTTATTCATGACATTTCATCTAGACTCACGTGAATCAATTACCTGTTGGACAACACAATAATGTTATTTTGACTTTTGATTGTATTAATGTTTATTGTGGTTTTTTTTTATATGTTTACATGCAAATACATTGCCCAGAAGAATTGCTTTTCCCAGGTGACCAAAGACTTTTACACGGTATTGTTACTTGTGATGGGGTCTTGTGAAAATCTACAAGCTCTTATGTCCTTGTGGCAATTCAAAATGGTTGAGTAAATCAGTCAGTAGTTCTCAGTTTTCTCCTTAGGGACCACTGACTGATCCAAATGTTGCTCAACTTGTCATTGAACACAATAACGCCTATTCAATTGTTTAAATGTAAATGAAGGCCAACCTTAAAAAAGCAAATACATGGTTCTACAAAAGTATCAACAAAAATGTTGGGTATCCATATCCATAACAGTAACATTTTGTGCTAATTAGAACGCTTTTTACTATCCTTTACAGAACCTAAGAAAATGTTCTACATAGCACCATGCAGGTTTGCACAGTTCCCTATAGAATCTTCAAAAAGTAGTTGTTTATCGTGACATGTAAACTGTCGTGGAAAATGCTGTTCACAACTCAAAAAGATGCAAGAACTTCAGAGGTTGTAAAATCAATTAGACTTTAATGAACGTCATCATAAAGCCAAGAAGTTTCTGCAGAAAAGACCCACGTACAACTTGCGAACACACATATTTATACCATATATCTCGTGTTATTGTTCAAATCATAAGTCACCTGGCCTTGAGGGATCCCAAAGGCCTGGGAATAGTTTAAGGGAGGCAGGGTGATAAGATGGTGATTGGATGCCATCCCAGAAAATAAGTTCAGAATCTTTCTGGTGAGAAATCATGAATGATGACATTGTCTTATAGTGTTATTTGTTTCCAAGTGTGCTTGTACTACCACTCAGTAAATACTTGATTATATGAATAGATGTTGTTTAGCATTATTTATCAATACCTGCAGTTTAATACATTTCTGGCTTGTGAGTATATGACATCTTATAGATTACTAAAATATTACTTCCATAGTACTATGGTTACTTAATCGATTACTTAGTGAATCCATTATGTGGATATGTGAAACACCAAAATTCCCCTATAAAACCAGGTGGATTAAATCTTGAACACTGATTGACTTATAGCAGTGCTACATGTACCTCGAATGTGAGGTCACAAATCGCTTATCACTGTTCTAATTGTGTCGGTAGCTAGTTTATAAGAACAATAATGCATCTCAGGGTTTGTGATGTATTGCCAATCGTTCCTTAATGCTTACATAAATTATTATGTAATGGCCACAAGCCAAACAGACTTAATGTAGCACTATTAAGGACATTTTTTAGTGTAACATTCTCTCTAATAGGACATTGCTTTATTGGTTCGGTCCACCTAAAATAATGAGAAACACACACATTCATCCACATGTCTTGTGAAAGAGAGCAAAAATAAATCCATTGTTATTGTAGTGTTAACCCATCCACAAGAATGTAACTATTTGTCAGCACATAGAGGAAAACTCTAAAGTACACCAAAACAATTTATAACCTTCATTTTGCGCTTCAGTTATTGAAAAAGTAATTAATTAATTACGCTAGGGAAAATATGGCTCATTATTTCCACTTTGTAGTGATGACTTCTCTTTTTTCCTACTTTTAAACTGCTTCCCCATCATCCGTTATTTGAAAGTTTCAACATTTGTCTCTGGGAAAGAAGAAGAATTTAGCTTGCTACGTCTCTAGTCTTAGTACAATTCATGTTTGATACTGAAAACATTTGATGACAAATGACTTAATAAGGTTTGGAAGTCTCCAATTTTTACTTCAGCCCTTAAATTTTCAGTGCAGGCATTAGTCAATTAGTTAGTCAATTGACAACACTAAAACCAGTAAAACGTTTACTTTAAGATATGACATTTAATGTGCGTTTGGGCAAAAATTTCTAATGCTGTTTTACCCAGTTCAGAAATGGTAACTTTGGTTCTTTCACTTAATTGTCTCTGTTAGACAGTCAGTAAGTTATTGCATAACTGTCACATACAAAAACATTAACTAATGTCAGTGGCTTCCAGCCAACTGAAGTATATAATAGACAGGGATGTTCTTGAAAACTTGCACCAGTGGTGAAAACAAAAAGGCTGAATGTTAGACTGCATCCATAGATTTTAGTACAGAAGCAAAAGCATGCATATAGACTACCATAAACTAGCAGCAACCTATCCGGTTGTACGCACAAAATACTTTCTAAAAATACTTTCTATGCTGACATGACAGACATGAAAAAAAACAGGTTTTAATCTTAAGCTTTTTCACAAACTCACTAATGTGTGTTTGGTTTCTTATAACCAAATCCCACGGTGTCTGCAAAAAACACGATCAGTAAAATAACTGTATAGGATAGTCATTTTAGCCGTCCAAAGTTAGGTCATGTCACCTAGAAAATATCTTACCCTTTATTTTCTCTGCATTTAGTAAACGTACAACCCGTAAGTGAGATTTGTAACAGTTGAAGATCAAAAGAGGGAGCATTTGCATATATTGCTGTGTCATCAGGATAAACATTTAATTAAGGATTCATTACAGAGTTACAGCTTTAATTAATATATAGATAAAAAATATAGGACCCAAAATGAAACCCTGTGGAACTCCTTTGTGGACAACAAGAAATGTAGATGAAAGTCCATCGGTTATAACAGCATGGGCTCTGTCACCATTTTCTTTTTAAACCAGAGACAATTAACCAGGCCCAATAAAGCAGCTTATTCAATGAGACAGTTTTGAATTCCTTTAACAGGTCAACAAACACTGCAAACCAAATTAATATATCATCCAAGTCAAGTCAAGACCTAGCATATCAACTCCTTCATTTTCTTGGTGTCTAGCTACAAATCAAGAATCTCTTTTGCAGTTAGGAGATTTAATGCAAACATGACATCTATGCACTAAAACGTCTCTTAGGGTTCCTGGCTCGTGAAACATTCACAATGAGGTCATCTCATTATTTTATCCATAGTTCTCTGTGGGTTTGTGCCAAGGGCATCATTTTATTTCACTTTGTGCAACAGCATCTTGTGAATCTACCTCTGAAAGACATTAATCTATTGCCTTGCTGGCTTTTGTTGGCTTTTGCAGGTCATAAGGGACAGGCAACAACAGGTCTGTTAATATTGAGCTGTTTGGGTTGGTATACATATTCTGAAAGGAAATAGACAGGGAAAGGCTCAGCCAGTAGACTCTCTGGACCACAAAGGAGTGTTTGGCTGTATGAATCCCACAAGATCTTTTAAAATCCAAACGGCAGGCAGAGCCCCAGCATTGAAACAGGATATTAATAGGTATTAGTGGCACCTAACAAAAACATGATTATTTGTACCTACGCATATTATCAATATGAAATTAATGCAACAGAGACTCTGGAAAAAGGGGTGACACCAAAAGACCAAACTACAAACATAAAGGGAAGCAAAAATACAACAAAAAAGGATGACAATACCTACAAAATAAACAAGACAAAACATAGTTTTTGTTTTTTCCATGTTTATGTACAATGACATGAACGGTACTTTCGACTGTAATCACAATCAAATCAATTTGAGTAAAGCTACATAGGCCATATAAAATTGCTAAATGATCTATGAAAATAATCTTACAAGAATTATAGATGTCACCTGTGTGCTAACCAAAATTCAATAAAACAATGTATGACTTAAAAGTCAGAGGAAAGATATCCAGAGATGTCAATATGCTATCCTGTTATGAGCAGGACCTGTAAATTAGAGAAATGTGTTTGAGGTGGATACAATGCTGTCAGTCATAAGACCTGAAAAAAAGATTGGGAAGAAATTCCTGTTGTCAATGTTAAAAGTAGATATTTAACCAAAGTCATGCAACCGCAGCAATCAATCTCCATTTATTATACACTTATGGAGACCAAGCTTTTAATCATTCTTACACTAAATACTTCTATTCCCTGGAGAATATACATTTTATAACTCACTTGGATGAGCTGAATAAGATTTAAAGTGTTTTGCTATAAATGCCCAAATGTATTAGAGCACTGGCACTTTCCTGGTCTTCTAATTTCATGGTTGAGAGAGGCTAACAGCTGATTTGAATAAGCGAATCAATTATCATAGAGTATAAAGTGTTTGATTAAGCAGGATAATTATCACTATTATTTGCAAAAGGCATTGTCATCCTAACAGATTTGTTTTCAAGCCTTGTTTCCCCTACGTCTTTGGTTAGGATGTAAAAGCATTTTTTTAAGGGCTTTCATCAAGTGTATGGTTTAATATTAAGTTACACTATGGACAAAGTTTTCAACTCATAACAGTTTCACAGCTTCAGAAGTTATATTGATCTTTATATTATGTTTAGAAGTGTCATGCAGAATATAAAGGAGTCCACACATTTTTTTAAAATGACCTTTTAAAATTACCAATGGTTTCAAAGATTATTCCCAGTATGGAGCAGAAAGTGATCGGTGTGTTTTGATATTTACATTCATTGCATCTAACAACTGTTTTCATAAAATATGCTTCCATATGACAAAACAAAGGAAAGCTAAGGGGGTCTCCAGTAACTACCTTCTCTGTTTTCCACATTCTCTGTTTTCCACATCATCTAGCCAAATAAACTCTAGTCACATGAATCTGCTAATGTCTCCCAATATGACAAGTGTACATTCACTGCTTCATTCCCTTTCCATGAGTTCGCCCATTTTGGTCAGATATTAATACAATGCAATTGACACAGTGGTTCGTTATATTTATGCAGTATTTTATTATACACTTTAAATGCGTTAAGTAGTATTAATTGTAAACCGTTAAAATGTGTTTACTTTAAAAATTAATTAAATGTCTCTGAATTAACTGTATTACTATGTGCTCACTGTGTGATCATTAGCTGAATGTGTATAGGCTTTTTAGCTCAAGGGAGAAATATTTTTTCTGTTGGAATGCTCTAGATATGTTTAAGGATTTTGTTCATGTCTGCAAGTTTCTCTGCAGTATGGTATCCTCCTCTGATTTATTCCAGTAATTTTCCAGATAGGCACACTGAATACAAATTGAAAGGACAAAGCGATTTCTGCAAAGTGTTATTTTATGCAAATTTATTAATGACCAGGTTTTAATTATATTAATACTATGCACATATTTGAAGATCTCAATAAGAACTGAATAACATCATGCTTTGTTTACGAGATACTACTGTTAAATAGGTCATGTGTGCTTTATCTAGCTGACAAAACACACAACATCTTGTGGACGCAAACAAAACAGTATCTTCCTCGAGCGAGCAACATTCAGAGCATTCGGTTTCTAAGAGTGGGAACAAGTAATTGAGCAGCTTTGCTGAGTCCTCCTTTTACCTTCCTTTATTTGTCAGTGTGTGCTAGCTCATCCCTGGATCACGACCGACCTGATCCAAAGCCAGGTGTCGGCGGGTGGACTGAACATCATGTCAAGTCTTCCCTGGTCGGTGATTAACACTTCGACGATTCAATGTTGCATGTGCAAACATTTTTGGGACTTTAACATTTCGTGCTGTGTCACTGACTGAGTACAGAAGACTTGGGACAATTGCCTCTGGTAAAAAATGTCACTGTTCTGTATTCACTGACCTTTAAGTGGTGCTCACATTTTCATAGCCTTTGAGCTGGATTGGAAAATATGACCCCCTGCCAACTCCAGGTTTTGGAGCAGGCCGGTCCGGTTCAGAGTTATGCTAGCACACACTCTGATGTCAGCACTATGGGGAAACCAAAGCCGCAACACTATTGGCCCGGGCCAGTAACACAGAGCCCCGGGTATTTGCAAAAACAACATTAAAAGGGCTACTAACCCCTCTGAAAGAGATTTACCTATTAATTTCCCACCACAAATGAATATGTAAATTGATCAGGTAATGCATGCAGTCCTGCAGTGGTTCAAACAACCTTGGGCAGGGAGTTCCAGGGACCGATGGGTCTGCCGCCACAGGACTTTTCCCCTTGCCAGTGTCTTCTCACCAAAATATGCACATCTACCGTAAATGAATGGAGAAGATATACTCTTAGCGCTAACAGCTCCTTCTCATTTTGCCACCACTTAGCATATTGTAGATAAAAGTATGTCAGCTTAACACTAGAAAGGCCACAAGGGTCATTTTGTCTCCTATTTAATTTGAAATTGTAATACCTCTGCCATTTGTTTAAATCAGGCCCTCCTGTGGTCATGGCCTCTACTAAATATGTCTGTTTAATACATGTGGATGTCTATATTGCATCAGAAGGAAGAGAAGTTGAGGTTTCCAGAATATTCTTAACATGTTAAAATGAAGAGATAAGAGTATTAAAGGTTTCACATAAGAAGACTACAGTAACATAAGTAGGCTACAGTAACATAAGTAACATAAGTAGGCTACAGTAACATAACGTTTAAAAAAATGAAATTCTTTTTTTAATTCAAAATCACTCAAGTGCAAAAGGGCCTTGGCTTGAATAGATCAAGTGTATTATGTTCCAATACATTGTATTCTATGGCAGCACACAAAAGAAGTGAAAAAAAATGAAAAACAGTGGGTCTGATTCTGACCAGGCAACTGGGGATGAATATTCTGAGTTCACCTACCATGGACATTTTTGGGAAGGTTTTCATCTTTAAACTTAAAAAATGGGTAGGTTGCAATTGTAATCCTATAAATAACGATAAAGTATTATTATAAAATAGAATCTAACAAAGTAGATATTTAGATTTTACTGACATGTAGGACCCGATTGAATGAACAAAAGAAGGGTTTTCAGTTTCGAGGTGCTTCTTTTTACATGTTGTTGATTAAATACAAACAGCATATTTGTTTTTACAATTTGCCACACACAGTTGATTTTTTAAATAAAATCTGAAGCTCTTCAACAGTATCAGCGACAATTCTGCAAGCTGTCCTGACGCACATTAGGGCTGCATCATTAGCCTGGTCTTGCTTGAAAAACTGAGGAGTAACTCTGGAACACTAATGACCAAAACATTGTGCAGTTGAGGTCGTCAAAAAAATGGTCTGTTCATTCGGTGTCATTGGCTCTATTACATAATATCACACCATGCGAGTTGGGTAATTACTTTAACAAACACACACCTGCCAATAATAGGCATTTCATATGGAATCAGCATTTCAATCTCTCATGACTACATACACACACTAAACATTAGAAAGATTACCGAGACTGGGGGTACAGCTGTACATTTTTCTCTGGAGCCTCAGAGTTTGGTTTTGGTCATTCATACATTCTGTATACTCTTGGAGCGTTTCGATTGCACTGCAAGCATTCTTCTTAGAATGTTCACGTCATATATTTCCCTGATAAAAAGTTCATAATGCTATGCTATTAATAGGATTTTTTTTTCCAAAACTGCTTAAAACGTTAATGGCAACATTCAATTCTGTGTTTTAGCTTTTTAGAATAATTGACTTAAGTGACACATCTTGATAACGGTGCGCTTCATGGTTTATGAATTCATCAATGATTCTGCACTCTGGCGCTCTCAAGAAGATTGCTATAATTGACAGACAGAAATTAATTTATAAACATACTGCACATTCCTGTGCAATGACCTGTGAGCGTTTTTTGGGGGGGGTTATTAATGAGATGTAGTCATTACTGAGGTGTAAGCCTAGTTATTATATCCAATTTATTAACAACATCATATCTGTGCATAGTGCTAAAACAGTTTTCATACCAAACGGTATTGTTTAATGTCTCATTATCGTACATTATATTGAATTTATTTCTCACTCAAATGTCATGTCACAGAGAGGAAGGATGGAGCTAAATGGAAGCTGGGAAAAATTAGACGTTCATTGAGATTAGGAGCATGGATACAATAAACACCCCTTGGATAACAATATGTGCTGTGAGGTCACTTGTGACACATTGGGCAGAATGGGAATCAAACTCACAAACCTGGTAGCGGTGCTCAAACTACTGGGCTACAGCTGAGCCAACCTAGGTCCATTAAACCTCTTATTTTCAGATGGGATCATTCTTCTTTCAAGCGATAATAAATGAGGGCAGAAGGCTTAGGTCCGACACAGCCTGAGGGTGCAGCCTGCAGCCATGGTATATTGACTACATTTCCCAGGGGTACCTTATAGCTACTATGAACTGAGTTCCGACATAATTAGAAAAGTGTTGTTGTGCTACAACATTTTGCATATGTGTTTTAGCCCTAATCGTCTGCTTGTGTTCGACGAATGTTCCTGGCAGGTTCCAAAATAGAATTTCAGTTTCAGGGAGTTTTTATTGGCAAAACAAGGGTTTAAGTTGTGAAAAAAGTAGATACTTTGGATTATATCAGATAGACCCTCCCCGTTTCATTGAGTGTTAACCAATGGGGAGGGAACTTCCCAGATGGGTCCTGTGTAAACTATTCAACAATGGTTAGCTGCTAAAACCTTTTTTTTGGCGGAAATAAATACTTGGGAATGAAGTATTTGGGAATGAAATGTTAGGGTTTGGGACATTTGATTTTGGCTGCCTTTAGACCAGAGGTTCTCAACCTCTCCTGTCACTCCCCCAGCAATTGCATGTTTTATTTAAACCTAAAGTGGCATAAGTCATTGATAATATTGGTTATTTTCTGCATTTCACAGAAAACTATGAGCATTTACATTTTGGGTTTGTACACTTTTTCAAGAATGTTTCTGTCCATTTGAGTTTTATTTAACCAGGTGAGTCGACTAGGTTTGTTTCTCATTTACACCAAATACCTAATCAAAAGCATGATTGCTAGACAAAGAAGACGATAGAACATGAAAGACAGCCAAATAAATATTATGTGCGATGGATTAAGCAACAGGTCAGTAAGATATAGAGGATGAGGCGACACAGGAAGTATTGAATGCTTTTACTGATTGATAATGGGCACAGATCACCCCATGATACTTAGGAATACAAATGAGTGTCAAGTTTGAGAATCTTTTGCAATTTATTTCAGACATTGTAAATACTCTTTTGAGTTTTCATTAGCTTTCCTATCATTTGAAAAATGTCAGGGATCTTCAAATGCACCGGTGGTTCAAGATGCATAGATGCAAGGGTTGGAAATGCTATTTGAGTATTTTGGAAACCACCACATGAGTCATGTTTATACAGTAGAGAGTAGTCCGCTGAGAGTGCAGCCTTGCTGGTACAAACAATGTGGACTCTGAAGCTGTTTTCAAGTTATCAGTAAGGGCGAATTTTCCACACTGCAACACATTGAGCTCTACAAATCGTTGTTTGAGTCACTTTAGTCTATGTGATGTTTGTTTCAACCCATCTACAGTGAAAGTCTTTAAATTATGACAATTTAATTAAACAACTGTCTAAAAGCATGTTGAATTGAAATGTTCAGCTTTCTGTGGTTCAATATGTTTATTTGTAAACTGCAAATGTCCTTGTTTTCTTAATCAATTTACATAATAAGATGAGTGAATATTCTTCAATTTTTTTCACCTCCATTTACCCACTTTCCCTGGAGATTGAAGTCTCAATTTCAGGAGATTAGTAGTCTGAATGATTGGCTCAAAAGAAATGATGTGACTGGAAAAATATTTCGGATAATGAGAATCCTTAGGCACAGCTGCAGGAACATTTCCATAAGCCATTATTGCACTTATTAACAAATGTGCATACCTCTAAGCGTATTCACCTGAAGGCAGGAGACACTTACAATGTTTGTTACAATTTGTGTTCTGACTGAAGAATGAACAATATTCCAAGGAACTGTAATTCCGACTTGGTAATAATGCCAATGTTTCACAAAAACACTGGGTGTGGAAAACACACAAAACGCATTTAAAACCGTATTTCCTGTTCAGATCTGTCAAACCTTTTCCAATTACCATCTCATGTTGACAACAAATTCATGCTTCCTCTGCTTTCCACTAAATCTGGTCATTGGCTCCACGAAGGACAATGTTTGTTCTACCGCTGTGCATGTTCATGCTAACCACCCAGAATGACTTCAAAATAAATGAACACGAAACCTGCAGTTTTAACGACAGACATATGTAATGACTGTAGCTAAATGTTCTACATAATGATTACTAATCCTGATTGTAAGTACTGATAAACCTGTCCAAATGCGATTAGTAAATACATTGTTTAATCCGCATTTCAATGTGTTTCAATCGCCAGTAGAAGGCTTTGGTTCCGCCAGCAGAACACTCTGGTTCCATCAGTAAAACGCTTTGGTTTCCATCATGTATTGTTCAATATCACTGTGTAGTATCACTTTTAAAAATGCATCTTTCATGATGACAAATTGTCATGTTGTGATGTGTACGTAAGGTATACCTGACGATTATTTGCAGCAGAAAAAAAAAATGTTTCTGTCCAACAACGTGTGAAACAGATCTTACTGCCCTAGAACTGTTCAGATATGATACACACCCTGTAAGGTACCTCCAGAGTAAGTGAGCCTTTAGCACGCTGGTATTAACTCTGGCATTATGCAGCCACTGAGGTAAAAAGTGCCAATTCCCAGTCAGTCTAGAGAGAACATTGCAGGGTTTTCTATCTTTCTAATGAGTATGTTAATTTGCATTTGTTAGCATTCGGGGGAACAGTTTTATATAAAACGAATGTAAAAGCATTCTTACATTATGTACAACACGGACAGTCTAAAAACGGAATGAGGACCCAACCCTAGTGTATTGTTCAATAATCTACACAGTACATGTGCAGAACGGTCAATATCCACCAAGAGTAGAGCTGATAATAATATATATTAAACAAGTAAAAGGGAAATACTGGAAACAAGAACAGCAATTGTGTTCCATTTCAATAGGTTCCCATCTCCACTCCAACCATCACTACAGAATGACTATGCTCTAATGATGAGGGAACGTTCTGTAGCTCCTGTGGTTGGTTCACCTCATAACAAGCAGGAAAATGACTTTAATTGATAATATCCCACCGAGAAAGTACAATGAACATCTGTGTAGAGGGGTCCAATTCAGGTTTTCTCTCCATGTGACATTATTGATGATGTAAGAGAATGCATGCGCTTATCTTAAGTTTAACAGGTATTTCATTCAGTACAGTACTCGTTAAAAAGAACTGATGGTGTTAGGCTGTTTGAAAAAGTTGAAACCCCCAAATCAAGTTTCATGATTAGCTCATCAACAGTAGTTATATTAACTTGTGTTACCTGAGCTGTTTTTAACTGAGTCTAATACAGTTTTTAAGTAGAAAGTTGGCATGGTAAAAACCGTTTAATTGGTATTTGTATAATTGTCACTAGAATCACACACACATTCTAAAAACCGCAGTACATAATTCTGAAGTTGACAACGTCTAAACAGATTATGGTAAAAAATCAACCGACTACTATATTTAACTAAACAGACATTGGTAAACAGATACATTTGAACACCCCCACCTTGTATAATTGGCTTACATTGCACCCATAATATCAACATCCTCACAATTGTTTCAAAAGATGAACTGCCCTGCAAAAGCACAGTGATGTGGCCTAAAAAACGGATGTTTATGTTACGTGATCTAAGAGATCTCAAGGTCTGCTGAGACAAAACAATTGTCAAGGTAGTGTAATGGATTGCAGTGTTATACAGAGTGGTAACAAATGTCTGCTGACACAAAGAATAGTTGTTGGCCTTTGTTTTTAACATTTAGTTGTCCATTAATCATCTGTATTGTTGTATCACCCGTGTCTGTGCAGACCCCAGGATGAGGATCTGCTGCTTTTGGCCCTAGCGAATGGATTCCAAAAACATAATAAAATAAAAACCTGAGTCAAATCCAAAAACCTTAAATCTAGTCATTCCCACAGCGGCTGTTGCATGTCTAAATGGCGTTTGTTTATTTAAAAGAAGAGGTCTAAAGGAGAAAGTGAAACAATGTAACCCCTTGACCTTGGTCAACCCAGAAAGACATATATTGGTGATAACATGTTGTCACGTCCGGGCTCGGGGCCCCTGGCCATCTTTGTGTGCCCGGGGCTCACAGCCAGAGCATGCCACATAGAGGGGCCTCTAGGCACCTCTACAGGGATGGTTAGCGCTCCCCAATGGGAGACAGCTGTTATCAGTTGTCTCTGATTGGGCAGCCTACTTAAGTTTCATGTTTTCACCCACATAGAACCCAATTCTATGCCGCTGTTCCGGCCAGCTATACTTTTGTTGGTTTCATACAGTTTCTAGTTTGTCTTTGTCAAAATGAGTTCTGTTGAAACACTGGAATAAATAATGGATTACCAAATGACTCTGCACATGTCCCGTCTCCTGACTAACAGGTGACATATGTCCCGTTCTCCATGTGCATGTGTGCCATTCTCCATGATCTCTGATCTCTCCCATCATTACATATCTGAACAAAATATTCTATGCCACATACAGCTAAGAAAAGCATTCAGTCGCGTGAAGAAATTAGGCAATTTGACCAAATTATGTTTTATGGTGCTCTCAAAGGAAATCTGCACATAAAACCCCACATTGGGGATGTTAATGCTTCTGGTTTTAAAATTATTGTTAGGGGTGATAGTCACACAACTCTGGATTCTGGAATATTCCGATGAGCATCCAGAGGCAGCATGCTTCATAATGAAAAGGTTGGACGTGCAAAGACTCAATAAACCTGGGAATAATGTCAGTGACGATATTGCTTTAATGTTCCAGTCAGAAAAGCGTGCTGCAGATTATACTTTGAGGTTTATGAAATTCCTTATGCCTTGTTAGACAGTGAACCACTTTGTCTGTTATTGTTGTTGTACTAGTTCCATCATTTAAGTGATACTGAGTGATACGCAACTGTAATCCTAACATTGTTTTTTCCTTCCAGCCAAGTTAGTGTTTTTTCTGGTAAAAGGAACCTTATGAGCTCCTCTTTTTGGATCCCAGCCACTGTGTCGTTGCCTTTTTCCATCCCTTTTGTTGAAAATGTGTTGAAAAAGTATTTATTGGGCACTTAAAATAGAACGCTGTTGCTGTACAGTAGCCTATATAAAGTAAGCTATATACAATAACCTAGTTACAGTAACCTATTCACAGTAACCTATACACAGTAACCTATACACAGTAACCTATTCAAAGTAACCTATACACAGTAACCTATACACAGTAACCTATACACAGTAACCTATACACAGTAACCTATTCACAGTAACCTATTCACAGTAACCTATACACAGTAACCTATACACAGTAACCTATACACAGTAACCTATACACAGTAACCTATTCAAAGTAACCTATACACAGTAACCTATACACAGTAACCTATACACAGTAACCTATACACAGTAACCTATTCACAGTAACCTATTCACAGTAACCTATATAAAGTAAGCTATACACAGTAAGCTATTTTACATGTTGTCTTTGTGTTTGCACCTAATTATGTTACTGAGTATACAGAGTATTCAATTTGTGTCAAATATCAGATATGTTTTCATCAACAAAAAAAAACATTATAACCCAAATTTACATTTAATCCGGCATAATACTTAAATTTAGACTTGAGTCACATGAACTGTGTTCTGTCAGACCTGCAAGTTATCAAGTGTAATGTTGCGCTTTGTGTGCCAAATATACATTAGGATGGCACAGGCAGGTGCACCTTTTAAGAAGGGACTCTACTCTCTGAATATGGCAAATACAGCTGACGCGCCACAAGTTGTCACGTCCTCCTAAAAAAAGTGGGGTAGAAATACCACAAATGAGCATACGTCACGGCTAAGACACAACCTCTAGAGATAACATTATCTGTAACGAGCGTTCATATGACAACCTCATTTAGTGAGGTAACAGTTACCGCACATTTGTTCACCCGACTGGCTCCAAATATACTTTTTGAGGAAAATCATTACTGAGGGCACTGCCTTAAAACAATATAACAATTACAATCAGGATGGTCGTCACGACTACGAGGACGTACACCAAGCGGACCTCGTGGCTTAAAAACGTAGTACTGATGGTCCGGCACCCACACACCCGCGGCACACAGGTGCTAAACAACGCGCGGCGGATTCTGATCAATAAAAGCAATTACGACACATTTTTGGAAATGGTATTTCTCCATGCTAGGATGGTAATACGTTGAAACTAGAGCGTAGCACTCGAACGCAATGAAAAACTGCCCATTCTGTTTTTCTGGTGACAGTGTCACGGCTGGGTAATCTCCGTGATCGATTGGAAATTCGGCTAACCCTTTCATGAGCATTGTCAAGAACAGAGCAATTTACTTGTTTCTCTACAGGGGCAGCCCAGGGAGCCTGGAAATGCTCAGTTGCAGTAAGAATTTGATTGATGAAGTAGTCCCAACTGCCGACTGCATGTTTATATTGGTTTTTATTAACAATTGCAGGATTTGCTGGAATTAATTGAACACAGCATGATGAATGCAGCTGTGTGGACATGCGAAGTTCTGTGGCTCTTCACTGAAGATGTTTGTTTAATGTGGAGCTAGCTTTGGCAATAGCATTCGGTTTAAGAGCGGCTGAAGATCAACGTTTTTGTATACATTAAGAATATTAGTGGTGTATACTGTATACACTGTTATTGAAGAAAGGAAAAAAAACAAGATTTTAAGGGACTTTTAATTGGCACGCTGGCTTATTAAGTGAAAGGTTCCTATTAACAACCCTGTAGTGACCTTTAGTTCCCTCTTCACTGTTATAAAGTCATGCTGACACAGATTTTAAAACTCTTTGACACATTTCTTTTGAAGCCTCAAGTCAAGTTCTGCGAGCGCTCAGCCTTTTCATAATGGCGGGTGTCAATATAATTATTTATGCGGGTATCACTCCCGTAAAAACATGAATGAATAGAATGCGGGTCCCCGATCAAGCCAGATATGGGTGTATCACCCATTACGACAGCTCCTGTAAGAGCAAAGCAAGAAGGGTA
>JACXGK010004081.1:26556-40778 GCA_016801125.1 Novumbra hubbsi | reverse complement strand
GGAGCAGACAAGGGAGACAGGTAACAGGTGGAGGGAGGGGGGAACAGACAAGGGAGACATGTAACAGGTGGAGGGAGGGGGGAACAGACAAGGGAGACAGGTAACAGGTGGAGGGAGGGGGGAGCAGACAAGGGAGACAGGTAACAGGTGGAGGGAGGGGCGAGCAGACAAGGGAGACAGGTAACAGCAGTTAGCTGGAAAACAAGCTATTCCACCTCAGAAACGGCATCACACACACTTCTGAGGGCAGAAAAGCCAAGTGACACACAGCCGCAGAAACACGCACAAACACACTCCTACTTACTGACTACTTGCAGGTGGATCGTTCCACTGTGGTTTGTGGTTCCCCCCGCCGTGGTCCTGCATTGGTATGCTCCCTCCGACGTCACGGAGATCTTCAGGGAAAATGTCGCCGCCCGGACATCGTCAGGGACAACGCTCGTGGCCACCAGGCCTCCGTCCTTTAGGAGCTCGAAGGTGATTCGCGCTGGCGACCAAGGCAACTTACACTGGAACACCACCCTGGAGTTCAGGTAGGCCTTGTCTGGACCAATCAGAGCAGGGCCAACAGGAGGGGCTCCACCCACTGCGGGAACAGTCGGGAACTCAAAGTTGACAACGTTGTCCTGGCGACAAAGCTGCTTCGCCTCAATGGGTATATTATGTGATTGCATTATTTCATACACTCCAACTGTATGACGGACAACTGCATCGTTGAAGACGTTGCATGCAGCCATTGGTTGGTGCACGCAGTGTCTGTATTGGGAAACGCGGACATAATATTCAACGGGGTTCAGAGGTTTTCTACCTGGATTTTGTCTGTCGGATGCTATTAAATGCTAATAATTCATGCTAGTTTAATGCTAATGCTACACACATATGGAATCCACACAAGGACCCAAGCAGGTGTGGACCACTGCTCTAGGGGATACCGTCCTGGTTTCCTTTTTCTGTGGACAGATGTAAACTGTTGAGAAATTATTAGAGTTTGTAATACATACCCATCGAAGAGACCAGACCTGCTGCAACTGGAACAGACAAGCAAGAACACCTAAACTTTACTATTCACCCCATTACCTTGTTAGCCTGTCTGCAGTTCGGGTAGGATCCTGTGCCAGCTCTTTGTGGAATGACCATGTTTTGTTTTTACAATGACAGAAAAAGATCACTAACACCTCTGGATCCCAAAACAGCTTAATTTAAAGTAGAATGTGCAGCTGACTCACCAAAAATGGAGAGTAAAGAAAGTCCTTGTTTATTCATCACAAGGATTCGTCTTCCTGCGAAGCTCGGCACTTGTATAAGCGAAATCGAAATGTGTGTGTTTATGTGTGGAATTGGGCGTTTCACAGTCCACATGGTTCAGCGAGATTATGTCAAAATGTACACCATCTTCAGTAACACCGCTATCTAACAATTCTAATCAGCTGCAGTAGGCCAAGGACTATGCCCAAAATCGACTGAACGAACTACACTCACAGTTAAGGGGGCTTTTGAAATTAAAATGAAGAAACTACAGGTCAAAGTTCAACATTTGAATATCATAAACTAATTCATTAAAGAAATGAAAACATGATAACACAAGATAAATAAACACAAAGTTTTATGTTTTTAAATATTTCATAATTACATTCATAAAACCCTCGGAAACGTCGGGTAGAGTTGTTTTTATATAATTGAATAGTTAAAAAAAAAGGCTCAAGGCAACCGCAAAACCCACAATGCAGTGCTCTATCTAGGAAGGCCAAGGCCGTCAATCTCGGTGGACCCAAAGTCAATATTCGCATATGAAGTAGCAAGATAGTCTAAAAATCATTCCCATATTGTCAGCTGACATAGGCTTTCATAAATATGGACACAATGATTTGTGTTTACGAGGGTGCTTATGAAACCTCGAAGGCTGCAACAGGGACGACGGCATCGCCGGCCACCGTACACTGCTTTCAACCTCAATGTATGTCAGGCAACGGTTTACATACAAAGCATTTTATCTCCTTCCTGCCACATGAACCGCATCAGCGCAGTAACCAATAATAAACGCTGTCGAGAGCGAAGCCCAAAACATGCACCGCCACAAGAAGCGCCCCCCAAAAGCTCTCAAGTGGTCCGCGGGTCCAAAGCGTCCATGTTCATGGCGGTATGACCCGGGGACACTTCCACGGTCAGCGTTTCAGGGGAGGGGCTGACCTCCTCCGTGCCCGTGGCAATGGCGGTTGGCTTAGGTGTCTTCTTCCGGCGCCTGAGTGACAGCGTGTTCTGCTTCAGTAGGAAGTGTTTATCCGAGCTGGTCTGGAGTGACGGAACGGAGCACAGGGAGGGTGAGGAGCGAAACAGAGAGAGGGGGGGAGGCAGAGGCAGAGGGAGTGGTGTACAGGTATAGTCAACGCCAACGCACCGGGGTGTCGTCACAAAACGTTCTACGAAACACTCAGACCCACCATCACCAACATGTCCTGCAGCCTCTCGATGGCCTTCCCGCCAGCTCGCCTCCGGGACTCATAGGAGGTGAGAACCACCCTGGGGGAAACACGAGGGCAGATTGTCCGCGACGTGTCAACGCGTGCTGGTTATGTCGCAGGACCCTCGGTGTGTGTCCCAACCGTAACAAAGGCCGTAGTTACAAAGGCTTTATGTTCGTGCCAGAGTGTGTTACTACTGCACGCCCTTGTTTGTAGCCCGCCTGTTAGCATGTTTGTAGCTTGTAAGATAGCATGTTTGTAGCTCGTCGGTTAGCATGTTTCTAGCTCACCTGTTAGCATGTATGTAGCTCGTCGGTTAGCATGTTTCTAGATCACCTGTTAGCATGTATGTAGCTAGTCGGTTAGCATGTTTCTAGATCACCTGTTAGCATGTATGTAGCTTGTCGGTTAGCATGTTTCTAGCTCACCTGTTAGCATGTATGTAGCTCACCTGATGGTATGTCTGTAGCCAGTCTGCTAGCATGTTTGTAGCCCACATGTAGGCATGTTTGTAGCTTGCCTCTAAGCATGTTGTAGCTTTCCTGTTAGCTTGTATGTTGCTTGCCTGTTAGCATCATTGTAGTCTGTCGAGCTGTCTGTCAAGCTGAAGCCAATGGGATGGATCTTTTCATCACTATGAACCTAACAGACTGGTTCCTTGTGACCCACGTCACTTACATCTGTCCCAGGATCAGAAAGAAGAAGAAGGTTTCTGAGGCCAGGTATCTCAGGGTGCTCTGGGCCGGGCCTGGTAGGCTGTCCGCACACACCGCTGTCACATTGAACACCGTTTTCATGCCAGCGAATGGACCACAGCCGGTGGAAGGGACGAAGCTGGGGAGGAGGGGGAGAATGGGGGGTGAGGTGTTGATTCTGGTACCATAAGGTGTGAGAAAACGAGAAGGAAAACATTGCTGGGAGAAGTGAGGTATTGCTGGTTTAAAACGATTGTAGTAATATGATGCGATTGAGGAAGGAGAAAAGGAAAATAATTGAGGGGCTAAGCTGAGAGACACGGACACTCACCCGTGTAGGTTGGTCCCCAAGGTGATGCCTGCCACGACGAGACCCAGTAGTAACATGACGTTGAACAGGACAGAGGAACTGGAAGCTCTGAACATTCTCTGGGCTGGAACACAGCACTGCATAACCACGAACTGACGGTGGGAAGAGCAGGAGAGACACGGCCATGGAGAAGCCACGGGTTGGGGAGGTATGAAAGGGGAGAGAGAAAGAGAGAGAGAAAGGGAGAAAGGTATGTATGATGAAGGAGGGGGAGGAATGGTATAGAGGGAAGAGAAGGTGAGAGAAAGAGAGATAGCACTGGATAAGAACACCTGCCAATCAAATCCAATTTATTGAATTTAGTCCGCCCCTCCTACCTTCTTGATGTAGAGGACGACAATCAGCTTGACGGTACCTATGTAGGGCAGCAGGGGGCAGTAGAACAGTCCCACCCAGCTGACCGTCTCACTGTACACCAAGTCCAGAACGTTGAATGGGATCAGGAAGTTCCGTTGCCCTAACAACCGTGACAGCCAGAAGGATGGATGATGGCTCACCAACAACCTTCGACAAAGAGGGAGGGGTGGGGGGGGTGTTTGTTTAACCCTCTTATCAGGAACGACCTTTGTGTTTTTCGTATGTATGTTAAGCCAGCCATGCGGGGTGACCACTCTTTGTAAGTACATTTTACTGAATGAAGTGGCAGAACATTTCATTCAGAGTGGAAGATGTATTAATGTGTCTTACAATTGTGTCTTACTATGTCAACCTACATTTGTGCATTTGGGGAACTGCTCCAGAGGCTTGCTTCGCTCTGTACATGGTCTTTATGTTGTCTTGAACAGAAATAAGGCAAGGACTTACTTAGCCGGGTAGGAAATGAAGAAGGCATTGAAGAAACACGCCAGGAAATCGAACACAAACAGCTTGTACATCTCTTTCCCAAACTCGTTCTCCCAGCACTAATCAAACACAAATGAAAACACACCGGTGTTAGTATACTCGTGAGAACCTTTTTGGGATTACAACTGATTTCCATGAACAATTTGATCTTTCCTAACCCCTCAATCTTCACTCTAACCCCTATAACCCAGTTATAACCCTAACCTAAATGCTTTAATTAGCTAGTGTGGACTATGCTAGTACACAAACAAGCCCCATATGCACACACACACGCAAAGTTACAGTTGATGTGTGTGTTGCAAGGGCCAGTGAACTCCAAACTGGTTTTCACAGTGGAGATCATACACCGAGATTTAAGATGGTACAGCGTCAGTGATGACTCATATCAGGTAGGACTCACATCCAGGTTCTGGTCTTTGAGGTTCCTAATGAGGAAGACCAGGTAGATCCCCAGACTCGCCAACTTGAGGAAGATACACCTGGGAGCATGAAGACGAGGAGGAAGGAGGTAGAGCATGAAAAGGCAGAACTAGGGATTAGGTTGAAGCTTACTAGTGTGTGTGTGTGTGTGGGTCTGCCCCCTACCTGACGAGGGTGATGTTGACCTGTATAGCCAGGGAGTAATCCTCGAAGGCTGAGATCCAGCGGAAGACATGGGGGAGGGTGAAGTTGGCCAGAGCTATGAAAATTGGGGGGAGATACTCGAGGAGCAGGCTGAGGAACCAGTGGTCTGTTCCCTGGGGGGGTATAAGGAAGGTTAAACTATGTTTGACCGTGTTGTCTGACTCGTCAGATCTGCCGGTGAGGCCATTTTAGGACCCCCCGGGACTCACCCCGTGGCCCCTGGACTCACCCCGTGGCCCCTGGACTCACCCCGTGGCTCTGGGACTCACCCTGTGGCCCCTGGACTCACCCCGTGGCCCCGTGACTCACCCTATGGCTCTGGGACAGCATGGTGGCGTAGGAGATCAGAATGAAGGCTCCGCACAGGAGGGCCACGACCAGGATGTTGAGGAGCCCGCGCAGGAGGTACAGGCGCACCCATTGGCCCAACGTCCTCCTGGCCTCGCGCAGCTGGAACCTCTCCTCCTCTAAGTATGACTATGGGGGGGGGGGGGGTGAGGGGGTACAGGGTGAAACAAAATACGCGTCATCCATATTATGTTATTATCTGAAGCATCGCGTCTGTAGTAGAAGGGCCCGGCTGGAAGGAGTCCTGACCTTCAGATCGTTCCGGATGAAGCTCAGCTTGATGGCGGCTACGTCCGGGTCCTGGATGCAGAAGTCCCAGCCGCAGAACACCTTGAAGCTCATGTGGATGTTGTAGCGGCTGCTTAGCAACCACGAGTTCTTGTAGCCAACCACCGTCCTGTTGAAAACACATGACGGCGATAACGTCGTGAAGGGACCGCCCCGTCCTGATTCCGGGTCGTGTAGGGGTGGCGAGACCATCAGTCACCGAAATATGGCTAGTCGTTCTGCCCATGAGCAAGGCAGTTGCCCCAATAGATCCCACGGTTTGTTAAGAATAATGTATAAGCCTATAAAACATAATCCAGGGCATAATCCACTCCCATCGATCCACTTTCTTAATACATTTTTAAATCAGCAGTTGTCACAAAGTGCCTGTACAACCAGAAGGTGGCGCTGAAATGTCACTTTTGTGGGTTCCCATGTGGAACTGTGTGTGTGTGTGTTTTCACGTTTTACTGAATCAGAATCACTGTAAACTGCTAAATAACTTAACCAGAATGTTACTTATGTAAGTGTGTTGGATGTAGTAGAAAACATATACAGTACAGGGTACATACACAGTGTGTGACTGACGTACCTGCGGACCACCATGATTAGACTGAGGATGAAGACGGACAGGGTTCCCAACAGGAAGAGTAGGGGTGTGTTTAAACACTGCAGGTCCAAAGAACCACGCGAGTAGAACCCATAGAACACTGGAGAACGCTCTAGGAAACCCTTAAGGAGGGAGAGGAGAGCTTGTGAGAGAGTATGAGATCACGCCCACACACAGACACCCACGCACACACACACACACACACACACAGAGACCCACACACACACAGCATACACACACAGACACCCACAGACACCCACGCACACACACACACACACACACACAGAGACCCACACACACAAGGCACACACACACACAGACACCCACGCACACACACACACACAGACACCCACAGCACACACACACAAACAGACACACACACACACACACAGAGACCCATACACATACCGAACCGAGGAAGAAGTCCAAAATCGAGTCATTGCCTTGAAAGGTCTGTAGTCCAGCTATACAACGAGACAACAGATCACAGTCAAGGAACAACACTTCACATCAAATCAAATACGCACTTAGCCGCTGTCACGTCCTGGCTGGGGGCCCCTGGCCATCTTTGTGCCTCGGGCTCACAGCCAGGACGTGCCGTGTAGAGGTGCCTCTAGTCACCTCTATGCTGCTGTTCAGGGCTCCCCAATCGGAGACAGCTGTTGTCAGTTGTCTCTGATGGGGGAGCCTACTTAAGCTTAGTCCTTCTCCACACACCGCTGTGGTTTATTGTTTGTGCTATGCCTCAGTTTGCGGCTGCTGTCCCATTTTGTTTGCTTTCTGTGGATACACTACATGTTCTTTAAGTATGTTTATTTTACAGTGTTTTATGTTTAGTTATACATTTTCGCTGCTAGTTTACAGCCCCTTTGTTTGCCGTGTACGGTTTGTTTTGTTTAAATAAATTCACAGTTTCACCCAAGAATGTATGCGCTTGGTTCCGACACCCAACAGCATCCGCCAAACTCTCATTCCAGGGTATGAGCAGGGGAAACATTTTAAAATCTTAAAGACAAGATTTCCCCTACCAGAGTTAAAGAACCCCAGCCCTACTGGGTACATCCCAGGTGACAGCGTCTGTCCTCCAGCAGTAACCAATCACATCGCCCCACAATCTTAACCCTGTAGGAGCTCTTCATCCACCACGTCACATTCGAGGTTGTCACTCTCTAAGTCTCTCAGCCGTCGCCTTCTTAGAGGCCCTCACCGTCTTACGCTCCATCCGAGCACCACGCCTCTTTGACCAGCCCTCCCCACCGTGGGTCCCCACTCACCCCTGAAACCCCCTCTGCTGAACACGGCTGTGGGGGTGAGTATAACGCCTCCTATGATCAGACCACGGAGGAGGTTCAGGTACACCAGGTACCTCAGGAACACAAAGTAGGCCTTCACACCGGCTCCGAATTTACCTGGAGGGGAAGAAGAGATGTGGTTCTGTTAAAACAACATCTACGTAGAGAGGAAGTAGAGAGTTGGTTCTGTTAAAACAACATCTATGTAGAGGGGAAGTAGAGAGGTGATTCTGTTAAAACAAGATCTATGTAGAGAGGAAGTAGAGGGTTGGTTCTGTTAAAACAACATCTATGTAGAGGGGAAGAAGAGAGGTGATTCTGTTATAATATCATCTACCTGGAGGGAAAAGAGAGATGTGGTTATGTTATACCAACATCTACCAGGAGGGGAAGGAAAGATGTGGTTCTGTTATAATAACATCTACCTGAAGGGGAAGGAGAGATGTGGTTCTGTTATAATCACATCTACCTGAAGGGGAAGGAGTGAGGTGGTTCTGTTATAATCACATCTACCTGGAGGGGAAGGAGAGATGTGGTTCTGTTATAATCACATCTACCTGGAGGGGAAGGAGAGATGTGGTTCTGTTATAATTACATCTATCTGGAGGGGAAGGAGAGATGTGGTTCTGTTATAATTACATCTACCTGGAGGGGAAGGAGAGATATGGTTCTGTTATAATCACATCTACCTGAAGGGGAAGGAGTGATGTGGTTCTGTTATAATCACATCTACCTGTGTTCAACTAGTGTTCAACCAAACTCTCTCTTGGTTCTTCCTTCCCTTGAACTCCAAGCCCTGAACACCCAATAGGATTGTCTCCCAAACAGCCTCTCACCTTCAATGGTGTGAAGGGTTTGGCTCCATGGCAGCAGGCCTGAGATAGCTCCGCCCACATGTTCCCCAAATCTCCTTGTTTTTATACTCTGGCTCCTCCTCCACGATTCCCATTGGCCAAAGGTACACCTTTGTTGGTTCCTCAGGTCCCTAATTGGTAAATGGCACAACCCTTTTTACATGCGAGTATTTATTAACTCTTGTACCAGTTCTCAACACTGTCTGTGCCAATATGATGGCTTCTTGTATTGGATTCCAAACAAGAATCAAAAGGCAATTTGAAAACAGGCATAATATAAAACCGTACATAACATTACATAATGCATTACATAATATGATCAACATCACTGCATAAGGTTACAATACATATACATGAAATAACACTTACACTACAACATTGTACGATACATCATACACTATGTAACAATGCATAATGCCTAATACACTACAAAACAGTACATACATAGATTTCTAATCAATACACTACATAATGGTATATAATCCTATATAATAACACCATATAACACATGACACTGCATAACGCACTGCATGAAACGAAATAATACACAGCGTAATACATTACCAAACAATGCATAACACGCGACTGACTACATGGTCGGTTTAGTGTGTGTGTGTTCGCATGACTTCAGGCCACACACACACACACGGACCCCTTCCCTTACCGAACCTCTCGCTTCCTCTGCATGCAAGCAGGCAGGCACCGGAGCGGCAGTGTCGTGGCCCGGTGCCTGGCTCCCCCGGCCTGACCAGGGTGCCTCGATCCCAGGCTCGGTGTCTCCTCCAAGCCCCTGTCCTGGTGCTGGTGGTTCCGCCGGGCCGTGGAGCTGGGGAGCTGGTTCAGGATCTCGGCTTGGAGGTAGAGGCATGACTCCTCAGTCGCCGTGGAGCCACAGCTCTCGTCTTGCGGCAGGTTGCGAGAGAGACGGAGAGAGAGAATTAGAAACGGACACTTTTTACACAAAGCCCAATGAGAAACAAGAGTCCTAAAACTATGGACTTCTTGAACTCTGTCTCACATATACACACACACACTAAGCGAATGAACAGTTTACAGAAAGCCCAACGAGAAACAAGAATCCTTAAACTATCAACAAAAATAAATTACACAACGGGGGAAATGCTCCTTCACTCTTACACACACACACACAAACACATATAACATAAGCAAACTGGGAGTGCAACACTAAACATGTTTGCGTAACTAACAAAAATGGAAACTATAGTCTTTCTAAAAAATATATAGTCATCTATATTCTTTCTATCCTTTGTAGTTTGTGTATAAATAGGGGACACAAAGAACAGAAAATGAGAGAGGCGTACACACACACACACACACACAGACACACATGCGCTTACCTGATATGAGCCTCTGAAAGTTGATGCTGGGGTACGCTTTGTCTCCCATTTTGATCACACACACCCTCCCCAGACAGCAATCAAACACATCAACAACCACTCAGTCAAAGTATCTTTAGGAAGCACCAAGCTCACTGAAACGGGCACAAACCACTGTAAGTTACAATGGCACACTGATGTGGGATCAGATGTGTGTTATTCCTGTCAATGGTTAAGACTAGGCTTATGGGAATTACCAACAGGTCCTAGGTCAGTTTCCCTTCAAGGGTGTTACTTTGACAGTTGTACAGGGGAAATCACATGACAGGAAGTTTTGTTTTTAGGCAGAAAAAAGTAACACACAGGTTAACACGCACTTACACATTTCTATATATATATATAAATATATACACACACACACACAGCTGTAAGGCCTGACTGGACTGGGTTGAAGATAAACCCAATGAAGTGAGTCCAGAGCTAATGAGAAGATGTGTGTGTGTGTGCAACTCCATGAGTAAAAAGCTATTGCGACTGATCCTTGACGACTGAGTCTAGGCTCTAGTCATTTTGAAACCTTTGGTTTGCTGATGCAAGAGATGGATTCGAGAGAAACGCCAGCTAGCGTGTGTTCTTCATCAACCACCCGACCTAACCGTAAACGGCATCCTCAAGCGGCTGCACGGAAACCGACGAACACTCCCAGCGCAGCGTGGGCATCATCGAGCGGCTATACGGAAACCGACGAACACGGCCAGCGCAGCGCGCGGTGGATTTCCCCCCCCAGTTGAAATTGCGTCACAAGTGTGAGGGTCAGGTTTGCCAGATGTTAATGACAGTATAGTGCGCAACCACCCGCGGTCTCCACGAAAATAAATCCGGCACAAACGGCATTTCTTCTATGCATCCCTATCTGTGAATCTACCAGCCCATTGTAGCCTGCACACTGTCACTTAAGAATAGGCCCATTTTTATGGAAATCTCCCCACCTGGCAACACTGGTGTGTGAGTTAGGTGGTTCATACGCCTTTGACCCCACTTTCCCCCCTCCTCACTATTCAAATACTGATTTATGGGTGGGTGCTGTGAGAGCGGTTCAGAGGTACAGGAGGCAAGCACTCCGGGAACATCATTCACTCATCAGAAACTACGTTACCCATGGGTCTTTGCGGTTGGCTGAGCCCATTCAAGGTGTGTCAGACAGTGAGTGAGGTATAGGTAAAGAGTTTAGTATCAGACCCAAGTTTGTTTCATTAAAGCAATATCAGAAAGATACCCTGACCACTATCCTACACAGGTAAGTATGAAGTCTACCTTTTCTTCAATATCGCACACGTCTCTAATCTTCAGTTTTTCAATGCCAGTGACAAGCTGCTTTACTGTGTATTATGCAATAGTTACTGAACACACCTATTCTAGAGAACCGGTAATGAGTCTCTTTATGGTAAGCTATGCGTCTAAACCTATACACGTTAAAAATGCACACACGTACGGACTTATTTAATACTTCATTCAACTTCTATAGCGCTTTTCATTTTAGAAAATAATAAAAACTTTGTTGAAGGAATATCCCGACAACTGTAGACAATTCGGTTGACAAGCCGTGCGATTAAACTACAGACAGCTGTCAAAGGAATTCTACGATGAACCAGAGTTGTGGGAAAGGGTTTCCAACGATGAATAGGAATGTACCATTTGGCTCGAAGCATTTATTTGGGGTAAACATTGCTGTTGCAACAACTATTGAGCTACAAAGTGGTGGTTTTACAATACACTGAAATGTAAACCTCGGGTTGAGAGGTATCTTGTTAAAGCCAAGCAGTTATCTGCAAGGACGTGTAGTGGTTTGCGTTATAAAAACACGCGTAATGAAATCACGCCACCTCCAGTCGGCAATGGTTCGTTCGCGCTGCTTAGTGACCCCATGCGGAGGTATTTTGGATCCGTAGAGAGACGGAGCGGTGCTGCAGAGTGTTTCGGTTGAGGAGTTTTTGTCTTTATCTGGAGGTGAGTGAAACGAACAAAGAACGAATTAATGACTTGCCTGTGGCTTTTTCGTGTTTCCTTTGTCGTTTTTCCCCTTAACATAAAATGCCTTCATGTAAATACGGTTGTTAACATTTGACCACTGTTCAGTCTGAAACTGACAGGTTCGAAACACAGCAACAAAGCTCTTGTCTTCAATAACAGGAACACCAAGCTAGTTGCTTGATTAAGTGGTTGTGGAGTTGCGTAGATTAACTGTACGTTCTTCAGAAACTTTGAAATATAGGCTATTGTAGGTAGACCAGCTTAGTGGTAAATCTGAACCAGTTTCTTTTGTTATCTATGTTGGCAAGCAGTGGTTGTAATTTGTGTCGAGTGGATGCTTCAGCGGAACACAATTGAAAAGATTGTCATAGGTCCTGAGAGTGGCTTCTGTGTCTTGTCCTGCTTATTTCAGTCCGTGGGTTTTAAAGGAAAAACTCCCGTTAAAGCTGTGCCATTATTACCCAGGTTATAAAGTGGTTGTTATTATGGATAGTTAGCTGGAACGTGGCCAAATGTACACTAACATCTACCGAACTTTGAACTTTGTGCTGACTGTTTTGTCCTTCATCACCTGCCATTCAAGACAACAAAACGTCAGATTCTGAACCCTCCTGATACACAGACTCCTTACGAACAGCTTAGAGGAATCGCTTTGACATAGCGGTTGTGTTCCTTGTACAGGAAGTGCAGAGCTACACATTATGAAAGTGCATCGTCTCGTAAATGAGCAATATATGACACTTAGAGAAGACCGACGCGCACACACACACACACACGCGCGCGCCTTCCTTGCTAGGCTGCACACTGGTGATGTTTTTGTGTTATAGATTGCATGTTAGGTCATTCACATTCCTTCTGCGGTGGTGATGTTACAGAGAAAACAATTCAGAGGCGCTGTGTCTGTCTCCACGGAGTGTCTGTGTCTTTTGTCTGTCTGCAGACAGGGCTGCGGGTCTGTCTGGGCTCTATTGACAAATCGCCGTCACCAATTGTCAGGCCAAGCAGTTGCCATGACAATAGGTGTGCAGTAAACACGAATAGGAACCCTAGAATGGTGTGGAAGGCCTGACCTGTTTGATCTGTTTTGGCCCGTGTGTCTCGGGCAAACTTCAGTTCACCCCAGGGAATTAATTCGGGACTTTGGGGTGACGTTTCCTCCCGGATTTGACAACACACACGGAGACCTGTGTAATTATAGTGCTGTGTCTGTGTAATTGTTTCCACATTTGTTCTCCAACCCTCCCTCTCCTCCGCCATGTTTTACACCTTCTTCATTGTCCTTCGCTAGGCCGGCACAGCCACTTTCCCCCTCTCCCCCCCCACACTTTTCATGTATGTTTTTATGGAAACCCCCTGAACCCCTCATCTCTTCCCCTTTATTTCCATTTACAGTTCCTTCCAGGGGCCACACCCTGTTCTCCCTCCCTCCCCCCTTTCGAAGTCTTTATTCTACATTGTGTAATGCTCTGAGAACAAAATGTCATAACAACGGTCAATGGAAACTAAAATCACCAACCCGATTGAGGGCTGAGTTCAAACTCACCCCCCTGAAAATCAAAGTTAACAATTGAAATCACAGGCTGGTCCAACTTGCGTGAATTTCATCGCAGCAACTCGTAATGTGCCTCAGTAGTGTGTCTGAATGCACTCCCGACGATGTCTGGGCATGTTCCTGATGAGACGGCGGATGGTGTCCTAAGGGATCTCCTCCCAGACCTGGATCAGGGCATCAGTGAGCTCCTGGACAGTCTGTGGCGATACTTGGCTGTGTTGGATTCAGGTCTGGGAAGGATGAGGAGAGGGCAATTGTCTGTGGCCACCACACGCAAAACCATTCCCCTTTTGGGGGTTGTCTTGCAGTTGCCTCTCAGTGCACCTGTTGTCACTTTAATTTGCACCAAAACAGGTGACATTTATTTACAATCCTTTATGCTTCCTAACTGATAACAGATTGATTTCCCTGATGCATAATTGAGTTGGTGTTATACTTTGATAATTACGTGTTTAAAAAAAAAAATAGCAGTGTTTTTGGCTTAACAATGATGACCATTGATACATTCCCACACACACACACACACACACACACACACACACACTCACACACACTCAGAGTCCAACAAGTACAAACACAGAATGCTGTCACCAGACTCATTAATATTCATGAGTTCCTTATCTGCGGCGGGGACCACATTGTCATGGTGACCGACTGTCATGTCTGACTGGACAATGAGCCTTGTCTGGTACCAGTCCCTCACAAGTCTCAGAAATGGGACTGTTGGATGGACTGTGAATCGGACAAGTCCTAGGTTAACAATCCTACTCTGGGACATGTTGGGTATGGGTCATCCCGGTGTTGTCTAGGTGTCATCCCGGTGTTGTCTAGGTGTCATCCCGGTGTTGTCTAGGTGTCATCCCGGTGTTGTCTAGGTGTCATCCCGGTGTTGTCTAGGTGTCATCCCGGTGTTGTCTAGGTGTCATCCCGGTGTTGTCTA
>JACXGK010004081.1:0-21193 GCA_016801125.1 Novumbra hubbsi | reverse complement strand
GACGGGCCCCGCCCCCACCCCGGCAACGGGGTGTCTGCGGTCATGGCGATGGGGAAGGGGTCTTGCGATAATTGAAATGACATTGAAACGTGACTTTCCTTCAACCGATCGGAGGAGCAGCATCAACTCTGGCGTGTGTGTGTGTGTGTGCGTGTGTGTTTCAGAAACCTGATGTTAAAGACGAGTATTCTGGGGGTGCTGTGTTATCGCTGGCTGGGACGGATCGCAGCCGAGCCAGGGGAGGTCGGCCTGGAATGCTGGGAGACGTTTGTAGGACAGGAACTCTATCGCTTCCTCCTCATGGACTTCATCTTCACCCTCCTGGACACCTTCGGAGAGTTCCTGTGGAGGTAGGTGCTTCTCTAACCCCTGTGGAGGTGCTGTCTTCTGTTGTCTCTCTGCCTCTTATCTGCTGTGATACCAGCTGCTTTCTGTTGTCTCTCTGCCTCTTATCTGCTGTGATACCAGCTGTCTTCTGTTGACTCTCTGCCTCTTATCTGCTGTGATACCAGCTGTCTTCTGTTGTCTCTCTGCCTCTTATCTGCTATGATACCAGCTGTCTTCTGTTGACTCTCTGCCTCTTATCTGCTATGATACCAGCTGTCTTCTGTTGTCTCTCTGCCTCTTATCTGCTATGATACCAGCTGTCTCTTTCTGCAGGTTGTTTTCTCAGAAGGCCCTGAAGAGGACGAGGAAGCCGGTGTTCGACATCGCCAGGAATGTTCTGGACCTCATCTACGGACAGACACTGGCTTGGTACTTAAGAACAACCCCTTCTTGGTTTATGATTGGTTCAAGGCTTTCAGCCCCCACCCAATTATCCGGCCCGGTCAGAGGTTCTGTCTGTGTGTTCTAGGTTGGGTGTGCTATTCAGTCCCCTGCTTCCAGCCGTTCAAATCATCAAACTACTCCTGCTGTTCTACATCAAACAGGTGGGGAGTCTAAAGGGCGGGGTTGTCTGTTCTACATCAAACAGGTGGGGAGTCTAAAGGGCGGGGTTGTCTGTTCTACATCAAACAGGTGGGGAGTCTAAAGGGCGGGGTTGTCTGTTCTACATCAAACAGGTGGGGAGTCTAAAGGGCGGGGTTGTTCATTGTTGTCTCGTGTCAAATGTACTTCCTCCTTCTCATCTCATCTCCCATTAGTGACCCTAACCCTAACTCTAACCCTAACTCTAATCCTAACTCTTACTATCTCTACCTGTAACCCTAACTGTACCTCTAACCCTAACTTTAACCCTAACCCGGTCTGTCCTGTCTGTAGGCCAGTGTGATGATGAACTGTCAGTCTCCCAGGAAGCCCTACAGAGCCAGTCAGATGACCACCATCTTCATCACTCTGCTCTGCTTCCCCTCGTTCCTGGGGGCTGCAGTGTGTGTTACATACACCATGTGGAGGTAGAGGAACATGGACACACACACACACATAAACGGTGCTTTAAGGTGTCAGTATTTTTCCTGTGCTGAACTACTTAAAACAGTGCAGTAAAAATATTTTGTGGGATGTTATTTATTTGGGATCGATTTTTGGGGGGGCGGTTGTGGTTTGTTATTGGAAACCGTTTTGGGACGACAGCAGTATTACGTTATTCTGACGTCATTTAATTAAGAAAGGGACTTAAACGTTTTCATGCTTTGAGTGTCGGTGCCTCACATCCAATCAAATTGTAGCAATCGGTGCTTCGGATCACACCGAACGGTTTTAAACCGACTCACTGAATGGAATCGTTCTGTGTGCGAATCAACCCGCCTCCCACACCAACGACCACGTCCTAACGTCCTCCCCCCCCCCCTCCAGCATCCGCCCGTCGCTGTCCTGCGGCCCGTTCCGCAGCCTGTCCAGCATGTGTCAGTCGGGGAAGCTGTGGGTGGAGGAGCTGGCGATGCACAACCCCAAGCTGAGCTGGCTGTCCTGGGTCCACAGCTACGTGGTGGAGAACCCCACGTTCCTCTTCCTGTTGGCAGGGATATTCCTGTGGGTGGATCCGTGCCGCTCGCTTTCCATTCTGTGTGCCTGGAGGTTCAAGGGTTCAAAGGGCACCGGGTTCTCCACACGGGGAGGTGCCCTGACCTCTGACCTGGAGGAGCGTCTCGCTAGCCTGGCTTGTCTTATGTCATCCTGCTCTACACACACACACACACACACACACACACACACGTGCACACACAGTTATCCCTTTCTGTCCGGATCTCTGTCTGTCCGGCTTTTAGTGTCTCATCATTGGTCTGTCTGTGGTTCTGTGTCTGTTTCTCTGTAAGTGTCTGTCAGGCTTTCTGCGTCTCTTGGTCTGTCTGTGGCTGTCCGGCTGTTCTTGCCTCTTTATCGTTCTGTCTGTGGTTCTGTGTCTGTCTCTCTGTATGTGTCTGTCCGGCTGTCTGTGCCTCTTCATGGGTCTGTCTGTTTGCAGGATGGTCATCTACTTCCAGAGCCAGGTGGTTGACGGACAGAGGAAGATCGTTAGTCTGCTTCAGGAGCAGATAGAGAACGTATGTTCTACTCTCAACCTGATGTCACCACGACAACTGGCCAGTTGCCCAATTTATATTCTCCCCCTTACTCCTCCACTCACCCGTTTTCTCCTACTCCCCTCTTTCACTTTCTCTCATACTCCCCCTCTCTCACCCCCTCCTTACTCCAATCACTTTCTCCCTTTTTACTCCCCTCGGTCTCTGTAGGAAGGTGAGGATAAGAAGTTCCTGATCACTCGTCTCCAGGCCATCCATGAGCAGAAACGACCCATCTCTCGAAGCAAACTTACCAGCCAATCCAGTCAGGTGTGTATGTGTGTGTGTGTCTGAAAGAGATAGAGGACATGCATGCTTTTGTCTGACAACATTTCCTCTGTCATCTTCCCAGGTTTCCAACTGCTAGCGTTCCATCTCCTGAAACAGGAATGACATTTTCTTCCCTTTCCATGGAGAAAATACCATGACATTTTTGTTATGAATGGTATCGGGAAATAACTGGATATATACCTCCTCCGTCAGGGATTCTGCAACTGGACAACTATTGAAACAGGATTCACGCTCTTCGCCAGCTACGGGGGTTTGGGATTAGGAACGAGAGGTTTTAGGAATGTCCTTTTTTTACAACAACAAATCCAACACCGGTCTAAACATAATATGGTAGTGTCAATCACCTAGGAGATCACCTGGGGGGCCTAACTCTAGCCCTAGGGGGCCTAACCCTAGCCAGAGGGGGATGTGCCACTAATTACATATCAACATATTATACTCTGAGGACGAGCAACTAACTTCATATCAACATGTTATACTCTGAGGACAAGCGACTAACTTCATATCAACATGTTATACTCTGAGAACGAGCGACTAACTTCATATCAACATGTTATACTCTGAGGACAAGCGACTAACTTCATATCAACATGTTATACTCTGAGAACGAGCGACTAACTTCATATCAACATGTTATACTCTGAGGACAAGCGACTAACTTCATATCAACATGTTATACTCTGAGAACGAGCGACTAACTTCATATCAACATGTTATACTCTGAGGACAAGTGACTAACTTCATATCAACATGTTATACTCTGAGGATGAGCAACTAACTTCATATCAACATGTTATACTCTGAGACACTGTATTTTTAACAAAGAACGTTGTCTCTTGTAGATGACTTGAATTGGAACAGAGGAAATGTTTTAGTAAGGACATGAGATTGTAGGGAAACTGAATTAAGTGACTTTTGCGCAACAATACAAAGAACTGGGCAAGTAGCCATATTTTATTAAGCTTCTGTATGACAACAGGGTTCAGCCTGTGGGATATGGGATTTGTACTTTTTTAAATTCAATGTTGTTTATTTTCTTTTCTTAATTTTATAGTTTTATAATAGTTCAGGTCCTGGCTCTCAAACTGCACTTTCATACTAACTGTCAACGAATAGGTTAGTTTACATTTATACTGTTTTCTTTTTTATCTCCCTGTGTCATAATGGCACAATACACACTTCATAGTGTGTAACAGGACTGACTCAGAATGGTTCACTGCCGTTTGGGAAACACAATGTTTACTCTCTTCGTAGGAGGAAGCCACCTCTTACTATCGGGCCATTGGATTGGTTTGTTTAAGCAGGACAACAGACCAACCAGGTTATTTAATTGTTGTTTCATTGTTTAGTTTTTTTCACATTATACGTCATTAAATAGTTTTACCATATCTTTGTATATGCATTTGATTTTTTAGCTAATTGATGCCTGGTCATTATAGTAGAACATAAAGTTTAGGTTAATGTTCAGTAAAAACCTAATAGAAAATATGAATAATGGACCAATAGCTTTATAATTGAACACACTGATAATATATTGTCAGTTTTATTAGAGACGTTGCAGTCAGCAACATAAAAGAAGCAAAACATATTTACAAAGAATCATATTTCTGTTGAAATAGCTAACTTAAATATGATCCACTTAATCCAAGAAATAAGTGGAAAAACTCTAGAGTAGCTTTAGTTTAACTTTGAAAATAGTTTTCCCAGAAGGGGCAACAGTTCAGGTTGATCCCAATTCAACTTGCTCTTCCGGGAATCTTTCAACCAGCATTGTACGTATCTGTTCTTACTACGAAATGATTTAATTATTGCTATTACATTTTACCCATTGTTATGTTGTTTGTGTAAAAGCATATCTTACTGAAGAGAGCATCACTTTGGTGGTTAATAGCTACAGTATCTGCAGACAGGGTTTGGTGTGAAGCAGCTGTAATACAAATATACTCCCAAAACACCAGTAGAGAGCGCTATATTACATCTCTCATCTACCACTTATAAACAGGCTCATCTGCCTCTAGTTTCTGACAGTAGTATATTTTGTATTCAGAGCTGGGTCTGTGATTGGTCCCATCAACTGGCCAATCAGTCAAGTCGTGTAGTAGACCAGATTTCCATGCTTATTCCCTTCCAATTCCTGACATCGTCCAACCAGGATTCCTGGCTATGAACGAGCTTGAGTCTGCAGTTAGACCGTTGGTCAAAACAAAAGTAGACTAGAAAAATGTCATTTGAGTAGAGCTTGATGCATGCATATGTTATTCATATATTCGTAGGCTACATAATATCCACAAGTTCTCATTTTTACATGTAAACTAACGATTCAAAATCCAGGTGAATTGCATTATGAAACCGATGAGGTTTCGGTCACGTTTCTGTCCCTGATGATTTCGGTATAGCTTTGTTCTGGGGTGAGTTGCCCACAGCGTCAGTTAAGCATTGGTCAGTTGTTTGAAACTAAGCCATCCTCTTTCCGTGTCCTATTTCGATCTACTCAGTCAAAATAAGTTGTGTGGAGTTGAGTTCTGTCCAGACCCGTATTCTGAACACAGTAGTCGAGCACCGTTCACAGGTGAGTTGCACCACGTCCAAGTTATCAATTCCGCTCCTTTGAGTTCAGGTCAGTTGGAACTGGGTTCGGTCAACAGTTGCTGGGTCCATTTTGCTTAACGCAGTACCCTCTGTGTTCAGTTGTGTTTGTTTTTGGGTTTGCGTTCAGCGCTGTTGTGTCGCCTAGAGTTAAGTACCGTCGCTAAACTGTTCATTAAGTTGTCATAGTTGAGCATCTCTAAACGTCATTGCTTAACGGGTGTGTGTGTGTGTGTGTGCTCGTTTTAACCTCCTCAGTTCCCATTATTGAGCATCCCCAGTAGCTTGGCTGGGTCCAAGCCCTGCCTCTGGGCCATCCTGGCCACGTCAAACCCCATGTGTTTCAGGAACTGGATCCCGCTCATTTCCTGTCCGGTGACCTTGTCTCTTATTGTGGGACAGGTCGGGTTACAGTGGGGCCAGGGACAGCTGTCAATCAGGCGCAGGGGACAACCCCTCAGGGGCGGGGCCTTGTTTGATTGGGTGGGATTGTTGCCGTGGCTGTTGTTGGAGGAGAGCGGATGGAGCTTGTTGCCGCGGAGGCTACGGTGCCAGCAGTGCAGGGACCTGGGGAGGGAGGTGCCCTTCACCTGTACATCTATCCAATAACTATAGCAACGGGGAGGAGGAGAGGAAGGGAGGTTAGAAATGGGATCGGTGAACGTCCATGAATGACCATGTTTCTGATTGGTTCAGGGCTTGTTCTAATAGGACAGGGTAGAGTTGTGATTGGTTAAAGATGCACGTGTATCGCTGATATGACCAGGTGACCGCCTACTCACTTCCTGGTGATGACCTCATGGGACAGGCAGGCGGGAGCAAACAAGGCCCTGTCAATCAAAACAGAAATCAACACCACTGATCAGAGGAGAGTTAACATGTAGTTATAACAAGGTGTGTGTGTATGTGTGTGTCTTACAGGACGTCTTTGAATGTGTTCCTCAGCTGGAGGCCCAGGTCCCGGATGTAGTTATAACAAGGTGTGTGTGTGTATGTGTGTGTCTTACGGGACGTCTTTGAATGTGTTCCTCAGCTGGAGGCCCAGGTCCTGGATGTAGTTATAACAAGGTGTGTGTGTGTGTGTGTGTGTGTCTTACGGGACGTCTTTGAGAGTGTTCCTCAGCTGGAGGCCCAGGTCCCGGATGTAGTTATAACAAGGTGTGTGTGTGTGTGTGTCTTACGGGACGTCTTTGAGAGTGTTCCTTAGCTGGAGGCCCAGGTCCTGGATGTAGTTATAACAAGGTGTGTGTGTGTGTGTGTCTTACGGGACGGCTTTGAGAGTGTTCCTCAGCTGGAGGCCCAGGTCCCGGATGTAGTTATAACAAGGTGTGTGTGTGTGTGTGTCTTACGGGACGTCTTTGAGAGTGTTCCTCAGCTGGAGGCCCAGGTCCTGGATGTAGCGCCACTGTCCCTCATGGACCGGCTGGCCCGTCAGGTGGATGTTGTCCACTGTCAACTGGGCCTCATCAAACAACCACTGGACCACATACACTGGACCTGAGGGGAAAGGGTGAGAGAGGGAGGAGGGCGGGAGTGTTAAAGAGAGAAAGGGCGAGAGAGACATATGGGGGGGTGTTATATAAAATAGGGGAGGTGTTATATAGAGGAGTGAGGACTATATAGAGGAGGGGAGTTATATAGAGGGACACACTTACTTTTTAGTGTTGGGTAGATTTTATATCCAAAGAAGCAGTTCCACTCCTCTCCTATGTGAGTCTGTCTGCAGCGTTCCGGCAACACACAACCCCAGTAGCTAGAAACAACACCCGGTCAGTCATTCCAGACCACATACTATTAGTCTGTACCTAGAAACAACACCTGGTCAGTCATTCCAGACCACATACTATTAGTCTGTACCTAGAAACAACACCTGGTCAGTCATTCCAGACCACATACTATTAGTCTGTACCTAGAAACAACACCTGGTCAGTCATTCCAGACCACATACTATTAGTCTGTACCTAGAAACAACACTCTGTCAGTCATCCCAGACCACATACTATTAGTCTGTACCTAGAAACAACACCTGGTCAGTCATTCCAGACCACATACTATTAGTCTGTACCTAGAAACAACACTCTGTCAGTCATCCCAGACCACATACTATTAGTCTGTACCTAGAAACAACACACATGAGGGCCTTCCCCCAGGTGTCCCTCACCTCATCCCTCTCTTGATGGCCTCGGTTGGAGCACAGCTGACGGTGTCGTGACAGTCCGAGGTTCTGTACTGTTTGTTGTCCAGGAACCAGCCAGAGTCCGCCAGACCCCGGACCTGGATCTCCCGGTGGCCCCGGGACTCCAGCTGCTCGGCCACCCGGTCCACGTTCAGTAGAACCCCGGTTCCTCCCGCACTGGGGGGGGGGTGGAGTGGTGAGGGGAGGGAGGGTGGAAGGGCGACACTCATTAAGCCAGTGGTTCTCAACCCGTTCCTCAGGGAACCCCAGACATTCCACATCTTAGCTGCAGCCCAGAACAGGCACAGCAGATAAACTAATCAAGGGCTTGAGGATTATGTGTGCTAGCTAAAGGGTACCCTGATACCCTAACTAGTACCCTCACTGGTACCCTAAACTTAACCTCAATAACTTAATCTTCATGCCATAACGCCTAACCCTAAAATAATCAATAATGCCCAAGTCTAAAATGCGGGGGCAGACTTTTCTGTGTTCACCATCTTCGGGCATTGTTCCAGTAGATGTAAGGTCCCTGGTTGTAATCGCTGTGCCAACAAGGTGAGACTAACATACTTTTAAATGTATTACAATACTCGGTTTTTGCTCTTTTGGGCAGGTGGGGGGGTGGGTTTGGCCTTGGGTCTGACCCAAGAGAACTGCAAGACCCTTAACGGGTCCTGGTAGTACTGACCTGCTCCCAGCCAGTAGCAGGATCTTGGCATTGTCCATTCCTTTAGTGAGGAGCTCCTTCACCACCTCCTCGATTATCACTGAGCCCATGAACGCGTAGTTACCTAAACACACACACACACAACCAGCACAGTCAGAGTAGTTAGATGCACAGTTACTTACCATTGACAAGTAACTTCTACAGTATATATGTGTCCTCCAGCTGATGCTCCTTACGTTGGTCTGTCTTTGCTGTAGCTCCACTCCACACGTCGCTGGAGCAGTAGGGGAGGAAACTAGAAGAAGGGAGGGATGGAGAGGAAACCATAACACACAGGGAATCAGTTGGACAGGGGTGGAGTGTGTTTAGTAAAGAGCCCTTCACCGAGGTAATCACTGCCAACACACACAGTAAATGAACACGCACAGTAAATGAACACACACAGTAGATGAACACGCACAGTAAATGAACACGCACAGTAAATGAACACACACAGTAAATGAACACACACAGTAAATGAACACATTCTTGTTAGTGAACTCATACTCGTTAGTGCGCAAAAACAGAGGATCGAGAAAAAGAAAGGAGGGAAATTTAGAGGAGTGACGAGATAGTGAAACGGAGAGAAAAGATGGAGTAGATAAAAGAGGATCGGGTTGAAGAGTCAAACGAGGAGAGTATGATGGGAAAGAGGTTCTTACACCAAGTTGGCATTCCACCAATAAGGATTCTCTTCCGGCAGGGGTGACAAAATACCTGTACCTAGAGAGAGAGAGAGAGAGAGAGAGAGAGAGAGAGAGAGAGAGGAAGAGAGATGGAGTGGAGAGAGATGGAGTAGAGAGAGATGGAGCGGAGAGGACAGTTAGAGGCAGATCACATAACCAAAGTAACTTCCAATCATCTTCATCACCTCACGCTTTGAACACACCCACTTAAGGGTATTGTTTTAGTAGACAATTTTTTTACATTGTATAATAACCGTGAAATTCATCAAAATGCAGAGTTTAAGCAATCCAGAGCTCTCAACATCAACTGTCCAGAGGAGGCCGCGTGAATCAGGCCGTCGTGGGGGAATGGCCACAAAGAAACCGCTACTGAAGAAGAGAGGATTTGCTCGGGCCAAGACATGGAAAGTTGACATTGGACCGGTGGAAATCTGTCCTTTGGTCTCCAATGTCTTTGTGACACGGGGAGTGGGTGTGTAAGTGCTCTGCTGGCCACACTGTCTGTGATTCAGGATGAAAGGCCCCCTCAACCACCAGGCTACCACAGCATCCAATCCCAAGGGGCTATTTGACCAAGACGTGGAGTAATGGAGTGCTAACCTGGTCTCCACAATTACCTGAGCTCAACCCAGTTGAGTTGAACTGCAGAGGGAAGGAAATGCGGCAGAAAAATGCTGGGTTTATGTGCGAACTAGGCCACGAAGCTGGTTTAGAGAACGTCAAGTGTGTTCAAAGCTTTCAAGGGGTGGCTACTTTGAAGAATCTAAAATATACATGTATATTTCATTCGTTTGTTTTGTTCTTTTTTGGATACTACATCATAGTTTAGGTCCTTGCTATTATTCTACAGTGTGTAAAATAGCTGCAAATAAAGAAATGCCCTTGTCCAAAACCTTTTGAATACCGTAAGGAGATGTAGCTCCACCACAGTCCAGTGTGTGTTTTAGGCTCTTGGGCTGTAGGAAATCAAACCTTGGGTATTACCTGTGTGTTCAATGAAAGCCTTGTGGCTACTACAGACCCACCACTGCCCTACCTAAAGGTACACACACACACAATAAATAAATACATGGGGTTCCATGATGGTTGGACGGAACGAGTGCTAAGGGGGTTGGAGGAAAACAAATGACTAATGCAAACCCAGCTTGAGGGAAAACACTAATATTTACATGCCCTGAGATCTGTGGCACCCATAGACGAGGGCGGGCCAATGTAAACTAGTTTCAACAATGCATCTCTATTAGCAACATCCCCCCAGAGCAGACCAAGAGCAGGTACAGCGGCGTGAATGTGTGGTGGCATCAAGCCCACCTGTCTGGGTCAGACTGACCATCAATCACCGTGGCAACCATGTCTCTGAGCCCACCTGTCTGGGTCAGACTGACTATCGATCACTGTGGCAACCATGTCTGTGAGCCCACCTGTCTGGGTCAGACTGACCATCGATCACTGTGGCAACCATGATAGAAACAGCCCCACTAGCATTGGACAACAAACACAAACACGTTATTGCGCATGGTAGACGTGACGCGACTGACCTGTTCTGGTGAGTGGCCACTTGGTGGAGCTCATGAGTTTGGTCATGGTTTGATACCTGGCGCCACAGGTCTGTTGGTTGAAGCAGTACCATCCGCCTACAGAACGACAGCAATGAACAGCGTTGATAACCACACTACTCTGACCGTCGCCATACCTGAATGTGCTATTATTACATCGGGGCAATGGGCGGGGTTCACCCATTATTACATCAGGGCAATGGGCGGGGTTCACCCATTATTACATCAGGGCAATGGAAGAGGTTCATCCATTATTACATCAGGGCAATGGGCGAGGTTCACCCATTATTACATCAGGGCAATGGACGAGGTTCATCCATTATTACATCAGGGCAATGGGCGGATTTCACCCATTATTACATCAGGGCAATGGGCGGGGTTCATTCTACTCACCTTCAAGGAATATCAACCACCTCTTACTGCCTCTTGACTCCTTCATGTAGTACCTAGGGGGCAACACAACACCATAAAACAGGACCCCAAGGTCAATATGAATGGTTGTCGCTAGGCAACACTGGGTCAAAGCACAGATAGGAACCATTATGGATCAACAGATCTAACAATTATCAGCTACCTTGCTGTCTAACTCTTTAAAGTCCTCATCACTGGTTGAGTTACTGTACAGTGTAACACTGTAGAAGTCTCAGGTATTGTGTTCCCATTTTTGTTAGTGAGCAGAAATAAAAATGGCAATGTATCAGACTGAAAGTTCCTAGTACCTTGTGGTTTTGTGAATAATATGTGATTGCCACCCTTTTAATTTTCTCTCTCGTAGTCATCCCGCGTGCCTGCATACCTGACACTGGTCTCGCGCATCACACGTGACGTTATATTGAGGATACAAACGCACACGGTGACCTCCCCGGTCTCTCTAAACTTCCTTCCATGAAGCAAACTTATCTCAACTAATTTAAACGAAGGAAATCGGCAATTGTTGTTCCTTTTAACATAATTACAAAATCCACGGGTAGCGGATATCACCCCGTCCCGCTATACTGATTGAAATGAAGTGAGATCCTTTAACGTCATTGGGCACCTGTTGAGGCTGGAAGTAGATCAGAGCAATGCCTCTGGCATTGCCTGATGTTTTTACATTTCACAGCTTCTTTCATCGCATTCTGCCGTTAGATTCGCTTCATTCGTTAATGCTGCATTCTCTACTCAGTGGCACGTCTCCCAACAAATGGAAGGCAACGGTGAGATATAGATCCAGCCTAGAGGAGAACGTACGTTCACCATACACTCTGTTCTCTTCTTCAGTTATTCTTGTGTTTGTCCAGACTTTGGAGAAGGAAAGCTGATCCTAAATATCAGTGCCGCAAATAAACGCAACTAAATATACACATTGTTTCTCAGCCGCGCCGTCTACATAAAAGGCATTCTTTTTTTTGCCCGTGGCCTTGAACGATGTCACTCCACAAATTCCTTCTGTGCAACTTTCCATTGATGAAAGGCATGCATCTCAGCTCGAGGTCCGCGGTAGGGCTCGCTCTCCCCCTCCGCCGCTCGCTCGGTTCTGCTTGCTGCGCGCTAACTGATTCCGTCCCTTTGATCCATTTCGGTGACCAGGGCAGGAAAACGTCAAAATAACGACACTAATCTCCGCGGGCTCGTTTCGGAGGTGATGGATGGTGTTTTTTTCTCAACCACTGAGAGAGGGACCCGTGAGTGGAAAGTGGAAGGTATCCTATGTCACGCACAACAGAACGATGTTGCATGTATTCCAGTTCCCCTGTGGTACGCTGGAAATAGAAGGTTGAGTATGTGTATTTCGTGCCAGCTTTACAAACGTACAACAAATAGGTCACTTACCCAGCTGGGCTCCCATCATTACACGTCACAGAAGAATTCTCCAGGAAGTACAGCTTCATGTCTTGGTCAAGCTTCTGCGCAGAACACGGGTACAGCGACTTAGAGAGGTTCTTAATTTGGGTGATGAAGTTCTCCATGTTGTCCTCAACGGCTGTGAAGTCCAACGGAAAGCTCTCACCGGCTCCCGCCCCGGTACCTTCTATTACCCGGTCCCTGTACGGCAATGGTGGAGACTGCATAACTCTCCGGGGTTGCACGCGCCCGCCCCGTAGCTTCCTTGCCTCCAGTGCGCCAGCGTGAAACAAACCCAACAGCATAGCGGAGTGCAGAAGGAACAAAGTGCCCATACGTCCCTCAATACTCACACTCTTCATTTCTCTTGACTGAAGTAAAAAAACGTTTTAACTGAAGAAACGCTCACATAAATCAGAGGGGTCAGACTAAAATCTACCCAAGGTGCGTCGGGTGCGCTAAATGGCTAAGCGTTGCAATGAATTAATTGCAAGAAATAAAAAGACAACAGAGAGAACGACTTGGTTTGAGTGTCAGAAAAAGAATCAGGTGTTAGATTGGTCCGAAAGCTCAGATTCAGGCTTACTCCAAATTGCATTCAGGCTAGAATGCGTAAAAGAATCAAACTATGTTTTGTGCGCCGTTAGCCTTCATTCCAATCCTTTGAGTTCTACAAATAACGCCATTGATAAAACGTAAAAACAACAACATTGACGTCACTGGTATCATATAGACTAACAAACGTTCAGAAAACAAAAATCTATCTTTAATGAAAAAGCCACTACAAAGAGCCTGCCATAATGTTTTTCCTTGAGCCGTCCTAAGGTTTTCCGGCGCTGACAGACAGGCTAGTTGCTTCTGTAGTTAAAGTTACATCCATACGTTTCTAAGAGGAAGGAACACGGGGGATTTTATTCAAAACTTCTCCCTTTTCTCTCCCCCAAACCAATCGTTGTCGTGGGCTGGCGCTCGGGGGGCGTGCGCTTCCCATGGGCGCGCGCGCACACGTATTCCTTTTGATCTTTGTTATTACGACAAGTAGCATGATCTGAACAAAGTTTAATAATGTCTGGTAGGTATCTTAAAATGTTCGTTCTGGTGAGCCAATATTTACGGGGGTGACACTACTGGTCTTGATAATTAGTGACAAATGTCTTTGGAAAACACGTGAAATAAACGGTTTATATTTTTTCTTCCAATAAAAACGGTCCATCATTGCGGTTTCAAACAAGGTCACTCGAGGTTGAGTGGCGCGTAAGGGGGCAATTACCACCTTTTACAACTAATTTCCTCACTTCTGGCCTCAGAAACACTTCTTTTGTTTTTTTTACCGAAGACGTCAATTTCCCCGGGTTGTGTATTTGTTTTGTTTATTCCGAAGACATCCATTTCCTCAGGTTGTGTATTTGTTTTCTATTAATCTAAATTAGGGTTGTCACAACCAAACTGAAGCTGGAAGCCTTGTCCTCCATGTTCACACCTAAACGGCCCACTCTGTCCAGAATTCATTGTGATTTAAATGATTATGTCGAAACACTTAACAATATAAGCCTCCCTAGTCCCCCTAGATAGCATTTGTTAAAGCAACTGTCATGCAATGCTAAAGAGTGTAGTCTGCTTTGCAGTGGTAAAATCAAGGAAAAAACGCCTGAATGAACCTTCACCACTATGGAGATATGCCCCTAGTTATACCGCTAACGTAGCCTACACCTAACCTACATCATCCTCACCACGGGTTAGGATGCGCCCTTTGACCTATCACCCAGAGAGGTTCTAGTCGGATTGTACAAGATCGCGGCTCAGCCACAATCCACGCGCTCTCATCAAGGCACATGAGCTCCACTAGTGGAAAGAAATGCACGGCAAAACCTATTAAAACCCCAACCCATTTTTTCGTTCCCGTACACTGTTTACCAGACGTCCAAGCTGCCTCTACGACTGAAAGCTAGTTGACGGGACGGGAGGTGTGTGTGAGTGTGTCAGCTGGAGGCTGGACACCACATGAAATATCGAACTAAAAGTTATTTCACACTGTCAGCTGCTCGCGACCCTCTTTCCCCATTATTCCCCCTTTCTTTTATGAAAATGTGAAAACCGAATGAATCGGTTTCATAATCGGGATTGGTTGCGGAGATCAGGTTTGCGACCCCTTCCCCTAGAAACAGCGGCATGCTGTCAGAGTGAAAGAATGCAATTTCAATCCACGTAGCTAATAGTCTACATGGAGCGGGAACAGTAGACAGTCTTTGGCAAGACATCCAACGAGGTGTGTAGGTGAGTGTTTGTGTGGCCAGAGGGAGGTGGAAAGAATAAAGGACGTGGTCTACATAATCCGTATCGCGGAAGTTCTTCACTGTTACGCCATTGAAATGTAAAGGTGGGCTCGATTAATCGACACGCACATAGTAAACAGCATTTGGCCTCATGCATCTTGACATGTGGCAACGTCGCCTTTTCGGGTCTACCTTTAAATTCCAATGTGCCAGAGTTTGCCTAGGCTACGATCACTGTAATCGCAGCATATGTCGCTCAAACCACCTAATAAATCAATAAAATAGAGATAAAACCTAATAATAAAAGTATGTTTTTAAAAGAAAAATCTGTAGTTCAGACCACAACAACAATAGTCGGTTCCCCTCGAATTCAGTAAACAGCTGATGGGCGCAGGTGGCTGGTGAGAGGAGGACATAATAATGTCTGGAATGTACTGAACCTAGTGGAACGCATGGAAACCATGCGCGTGATGTGTCCGGCTTCATTCCAACCGTTACTACGTGCCCGTCCTTCCCAATCCAGATGTCACCAGCCTGCGCGGCTGAGGCACGGAGCGAGCTAGAAAAAACTTCCAACGGGTCCGAAACACATCCAACGGATCATTTCATACAGACATACATACAATTAAAAGGTTTAAACTAGTGTTTAGCAATTTGGAAGCTGTGTTATATATAGGAGTTCATAAAAAGCACAAAACAAGCTCAAAGTGCCACTTCTTTGTATATGTTTCAACAAAATGGATCGAATGCTGAATCCTTGTGTATAGGACTAGCCCATATAGGACACCACTCCAGTAACACAGTCATTTTCTTGTGTTTTTATTGCTGAACAAAGACTTTTGGTACAAGCCCTCCTTCACTGTGCATTAAAAACAATGGTAGAGCAGCAGGCTACGCACAAACAAGTTTCTCCAGCATAGAGAGTGGAGGGGGAAATGTGGAAAATACTACAAATACCCAAATAAAATACAAAATGCAGTGGGTTTGGGGAATATATTCAGACCCCTTGACTTTGTCCACTTTTTTGTTGTGTTGATGACCAGTCTCCCAGTCACTGCTGCTGAGAAGCATCCCCATAACATGATGCTCCCACCATGCTTCGCCATAGGGATGGCATTAGCCAGGTGATTTGTACCTTGTTTTCGCCAAACGCTTGGAATTCAGGCCTAATAGTGCAACTCTGGTCTCATCAGACCGATTCATATTTTTCGTCATGTGGCATGCTGTATACAGGGATGGACAAAATAGCAAAACGAGTAACAAAACTACTTTTATGTTACAAAAGTATAATCACAAAATCCGCAGTGGAGGTCATGTTAGGTTGATTGTCAGGCAGCAGTACACATGTGACAGCTACAGGCCTGACAATTAGCACTTTGATATTTGAGTTTCCAAAACAACACGAGGCAAATAAGAGGCCAAGTAGTTGAAACTGAAGAGGCTCAATGCAAGTCAAAGCTGCTCAAAGCCCCAAAAAGCACAGCCTCTAAAACTACCAGACTTGAATGAGGACGTCTTTGACCCAGTTCTAGAAAAACTGTATCTGCTATGCTTCCCAAAGCTGGAATTTATGGCAGAGTTGCCATTGGGAAAACTGCGTGTTTTTAAGGCCGATGCACGAAGACACAACTTTGTGTGAGGGGAACAAAACTTGGACAATAGGAGGACGTAATATGGTCCAATGAGTTGTCCTTCATGTACAGGTTGAACCCAAAGACCTAAGCACATAAGGAGGGATTGAGGCTGAGAAAATTTAGATATTTTTGATTCCCTAAATCCCAGGCAAATTAAATGCTGACATGATTTGGCTCTTTAAAACGCAGGTGCGCTTGAAGAGCTGGGCATAGCTTGTGAAATGGCACGTACGTTTTAATCCGGTACAGAGTCAAGAGAGGTAAAGAACACACTCAACCACTTATATTTTGGCAATATGTTCCATTAGTTTATTAATTTCTTCCATGTTTTTCAATTGATGTAAAACTATTTCAACTGTGCTCCGAATTCACAATGCTTTCGAATACATCACTGAGCCAGGGATTATATTTTGAAGGTAGAAGGGGGTTTCAGTTCGGTGTGTCCTTGTTGGGTATCCGTATATTTCCAGTCCTCCAACCATAGTCTTCATTTCTTGCCTGTAGAGACAGTGCAACACGCAGAAACACCAGACGAATAAAACTTTGATGGACCAAATAAATAAATCTGTTTTTTAGCAATACAATTGATATTCACTTTCACTGGGGAACTGAATAAAGAATTCAACAGAAAATAATCTATACAGAACCTTTTAAGACACTGGCAAAGATCTGTTTCGGATCCTGGAATTCTCTTCATATTGAAAGTCACTGTTATTTTGGCCCAGTCCCACGAGACAGTTGACTTGACATCGTGTCGTGCCCATTAAACATACCACCGTGTGTGGAAATGGCATTAGTATCAGGGTGGTCCATTCCTGTTCTATAGGTGCTCAGTGTTTAGTACCTGGAGATAGCTAATAAATCTGTTCTACAGGCGTTCAATTTGCATATTACCTGGAGAGAGTTAGCTCTCCTCTTCCAATAATGTTCTCTGTGTATTGCACGTGGTAATGAAACAGTTAATGCTGCATATATTAAAATCACACCTGACTGGGTTCCTCTCTTAGCTCCTTAATACACATCTGCACATTTAAAAAAAAAAAATCCAATAAGCACAGGCAACTATGATTGAGAGGAACAGACCCTCCCTCACTCGGTGTGTGTGCGAGTGTGTGTGTTTAGGTTTATTTCAAGATGGTGATGACTTTGAATAATAAAATGACTCTGAAAAAGAGTTGGACTGAACTGAGATACACATCAGGATTACATTATTATTATTTTCTGTCAAAGAGACAGACAGACAGTCTGAAAGAGGGGAACGCAGACAGACATACAGAGCCAGGAAAAAAAAATATTTTCTTCTCTTTAAAAGTGAGAGCAGAAGGTTGTCCAGATCGGCTTGCATGCAAACTAAAACACAACAGACACTGGACAAAAACCTCCCCCACCCTCACAAGCTAAAACACAACAAACCCAAACCACCTCCATCCAAAGGTTATGTTGCTGAGGAATGGCTCAGGTTAGGTTTAGGGATGGGTTAGGTTTAGGGATTGGTTAGGTTTAGGGATGGGTAAGGTTTAGGGATGGGTTAGGTTTAGGGATGGATTAGGTTTAGGGATGGGTTAGGTTAAGGGATGGGTTAGGCCCTCACCTCAATAGTGAAACCTGTGTGTGTGTGTTTGTGTGCATGTGCCATTCTCTCCCATAATGGCGTTTCAATCTTTTGACTCATCCAGTGTTTTCATCCAACGCTTCCTGTTCACTGTGTTTTAGAAGTGTCTCAGGCTACAGAGAAGGACCACTGACCAGTTGTCTTCTCCCGTCATATTAACCAAATGATTAAGAACCGTTCACTAATAATTTACAGTGGGCACAGGGCTTGATACGCACTGGCCAGTGAATGGAGTAACATATTTTGCGTTGAGGTCGTCATGCAGCGTCACCCGACTGCTGAGCCAATGTGACCCATAATGCACCACTCAACTCATTCCAGTGACGTTTCCCCATCTACCCTGAAGTATCTCTGTCTGAGAACAGAGGAAAACCCGTTGACCGCTTTGCATCACGTTAGGAATAAGGAAAAATAGACAAAAAAGATTATCCAGAAAGGTTAAAGCTCATAAAATAAATGAACTGAGGACATGACCTTGGTGTTCTCAATGGTGGACACTGGACTGCTGAAGCATACCTGGTAGTTTGAGCCACTTGGGGACTTTGCCAGGGTCCGTCCTGACGGGTTTGGGTGCCTGGCTAAGTGTGGTAGACTCTTCATCATCTTCTTCACCTCCCGTAGGGCTTTCTGGGGCGTCTGGGAGGGTCTCCTCGGTTACCATCGATGAGGAAGAGGGGGGGGAAGATCTAGGCATGCAGCTGATGGAGGGGGGGGGTGTATTGGATGGGGGGTATTAGGGTGGAGAAGGGTGGAGGAGAGCATTTATGTGTTTTCATGTGTTTATCATGATCAAGGTAAACAAACAATCAAACGTGTCCATCCAGGAAGGCCCATTAGTAACGTCGACAGTGGGGTCATGACCTTTTGCACTCTCTGAACTCATAACAAATGTCACATGTGAGCCTCTATCCCCAGGGAGACACACAGCGTCTTCTACCGCAAATCTTAAGAATCACCCATTCATCTGCTGAACATCTCCTGAACACTGTCTACGAAACTACGACCTGGGTCCAGAACCACCTGTGTTGCGGTCGAACGTCAACGGGAGACCCACCCAGCAATGATCTCGTCGGCTTCCAGGGCAGAGACACTGGAGCCCAGGAGGTCTTTCTGTAGGTAACAATCTGTGAGGACAACACAACATCATCATCATCCTCATCCTCATCATCCTCATGCATGACCAAATCAAAATCGAAATAAAGCTACACACCCGTCTTCACGTCCGAACCAAAGTACACAAGGGCAGCAGGGAATAAGTTGGCCTGGAAAGGGAGAGAGGGAGGATTTAGGTCCGACCAATCCTGTAGCCCCACCAGACAGACCTGCTCCACAGGTCACTGGTGCACCGCTCGGTTTGAAGAGAACCCCAGAATGACAGGTCACAGACGGGTCGGGGGGAACGCTGTCCCACCGCAAGAGCAAAGAACAGAGTCGAGAACCCAGTCCTAGCACCGGTTCTGAGGGCTTAACGGTTCTGCCGGTTCTAACCGCTGTGAGGTAGACGGCTCTGATGACACGGCACACACCAATCTGTGGTGAGAACCCAGACAGTCACAGTGTGTAGTTAAGTGAAGTTGTTATGAACAGCCCCCCCCCACACACACACACACACACACACACACACACACACACACACTTGTCTTTTCATCCTTGTGGGGACCGTGGATCTAACCCGGAAATCTATAATCCCTATTTATGATCTTTGAGGGAACATCAGATCCCCACATGACCTGGATTACACACACACACACACACACACACACACACACACACACACACCCTATTCTCCCCACTGGTTTCTATAATTGGCAACGCTGCTAATTGCTATTATTAGAGGTTCTTTGAACAGGAACCGATGTGTTTCAACAGTGGAACAAACATTCCATGCCCCTCTACTCCTCCCAAACCCCCCCCCCCCTCTATCCGTCTCACCCACCCTCCCCCTACATGAATTATTTTTTATTCCAAGAGCCCTTAATTGGCAGGAATGCAGTTTGTCGATTCAGCAAAGCAACATGCAGGCATGAGAAGAACTGAATTACTGTCCGAACAAGATATTCATAACACAGCAAAAGGACAAAGGCACATTATGAACAACTGTCGAGTAACAGCTCCTCACCTGACGAACACTCTATGCGTCACTTTAAACCAAGCTACCTTTGGGAGCAGGACTGGTCTGTGTGTGTGTGTGTGTGTCTGGTGGCACCTCTTGGTGGTGAGAGAGGGTGAGAGAGAGGGTGAGAGATGGGTGAGAGAGAGGGCCTGAAGGGAGAATGAGGAGAGCAGGTTTCAAAGAGCTGTTGCGATGGGCAACATTCCTTTGCTTTCATGTAGAAAGACAGAGACTCGGGGTTAAACAATGTAAAATGGCTCTGATTTAGACACACACAAACACTTCAGGGACTGAACATAACAATGTCAACACTTCCTGTGTCCCTCCCCCATCCCGCCGCGGACAGGTCAGAGGTCAGTAGAGCAGAAGGTCAGTGGGTCAAAAGGAGAGGGGAGAGGAGGAAGGAAAAGGGGAAGAGAGACAGGGAACCTTATTTTCTTCAATCCCATTCAGTGCCTGGTATGACCCCAGTCTGTTGCCCCAAAGGGAAGTAAATGTGTCTGTCGTTGTCCTAAAGGGATAGTACTTTTTATCAAAAGCAAACCAACGATTAAATATCAAAATGTATTATGAAGGTTTTATGAAGAGTAGATGTGTGTGTCACCATTGTGTGAGTGTGAGCAGTGTGTGTGTGTGTGTGAGCGTTGTGTGTGTGAGCGTCGTGTGTGTGTTTCTGCATTTCACGGGAGCCTCACCTGAAAGAGGGTTGCAGCGGGGTCGTCCAGTATGGTTTTTGGAGGTGCGATGACTGGGGAAGGGACATTTGGACAGGATTTTTTAAATTTACATCCAAACAATTTTACACAATGAAGAGGAGAGACAAAGAGAGAAGAGCATCAATACTTACACAGGTAGAAGGGGAGAGACAAAGACAGGGAGAGGAGCATCAATACTTACACAGGTAGAAGGGGAGTTGGGGGTCCTGCAGGTGACTCTTCACAAAGTGCCTCAGCGCAGCAACTGGAAAAACGGACAGTTAAGGGGTGAAAGGAGGGAGAGAGAGACAGAGTTTCAACGGACAGAGAGAAACACGTACCGGTCTCTAGAGGTCTGAAGAATCCCTGTAGGACTTGTCTGTCGGGAAACTGGACCCTCAGAACTACCTGGAAACAAACAGATTGACAGAGAATAATAGTTTATTACAAAATCCCACCAATAACGTACGTGGCCTCCGTAACGACACACGCCCTGGGGCCTCCGTAACGACACTCGCCCTGGGGCCTCCGTAA
>JACXGK010004080.1:0-40582 GCA_016801125.1 Novumbra hubbsi | reverse complement strand
TCAATATTAATACTGACCAGCAGAGGAGAGGGTCAGATATCAATATTAACACTGACCAGCAGAGGAGAGGGTCAGACATCAATATTAACACTGACCAGCAGAGGAGAGGGTCAGACATCAATATTAACACTGACCAGCAGAGGAGAGGGTCAGACATCAATATTAATACTGACCAGCGGAGGAGAGGGTCACACGAAGAAATGTCTATTGCCAGAGAGTACTCTCTAGGTTCCACAGTTTTCACTATTTTAGCTACTCATTCAAGGGTATTTCTTTATTTTTACTGTGTGGACAAAAAGTTTAACTAAAGACACTCTTTAAAATGGTAGGTAGATGTGTCCAAGCGTTACTGTAAATACTTAACATGACAAAGAGTATAGACAGTTTAAAGATTAGAAACAAACTCACTCCAGTAGGATGTTGTTCATGTCCAGTGTGAAAAACTTTTTCCTGCCTTCTTGATCAAACTGACGAGACGCCTGTTATAAATGATTTCAAAATGAGGGATAAACTCAACAAAAACATTTAACAAGCAGTGTTGATATTGGTTATCAATTCAAAATACATCTGGACAACAGACATAACAGACAAAAGGCTTTTATGAATTAGTTTTTTAATTTAAACTAATGCTGTCTGTCTCGTTAGTATAAATGACCTACATACCATCCAGATCAACCGATTGCCTACCATTTTACTCCTCCATGCCTCATCTTGTCTAAATCTGTCTTTTCTTGCCCTCTGTTACTGTACCTCCCCCGTTCTCTCTCTCTTTCGGAGTCTGCTCCGCTCTTTCTCTTTCGGCTCCTCTCCTCTCTCTTGGTCTCCGCTCCTCTCTCTCTCTCGGTCTCCGCTCCTCTCTCTCTTTCGTTCTCCGCTCCTCTTTCTCTCTCCCTTTCGGTCTCCGCTCCTCTCTCTCTCTCCCTTTCGGTCTCCACTCATCTCTCTCTCTCCCTTTCGGTCTCCACTCCTCTCTCTCTCTCTCTGCTCCTCTCTCTCTCACTCTCCGCTCCTCTCTCTCCCCATCTCTCTTGGTCTCCGCTCACCTCTCCCCATCTCTCTTGCTCTCCGCTCCTCTGTCTTTCTCTTGGCTTCTCAAACCTCCTTTCTTGCCCTTTCCGTTTACCCTCACCACTGTCAGAAAGAGAGTGATCACTTGTTTTCACCCCATTTCCCTCACAGTTGAACATCTCTTGTTGCCACAAAAACCTTTCCCTCTCATCCCCCGCAAGACCCTGAAAAAACGCTTGTGTTAATCCAGTAATCATGAAAAGAAATATCAACATGTTTCTTTAACTGAATTTTTACCTCTTCCAATGGCGATTGTTAATGTTCAACAATTTACGATTACGTACTTGCATTGTTGCAACGACGGGGTACACAAAGGCCAAAATATATGTTTCCTCTGAAACATCTCACCAATATGCTTTCGCTTCTTATCAAACTAAACCAGGACATGTTTACCAGGACATGTTTACCAGGACATGTTTACCAGGACATGTTTACCAGGACATGTTTACCTGGACATGTTTTCCTGGACATGTTTTCCTGGACATGTTTTCCTGGACATGTTTTCCTGGACATGTTTTCCTGGACATGTTTTCCTGGACATGTTTTCCTGGACATGTTTTCCTGGACATACACCCTGGAGATGAACATGTTCCCTGGGTAACAACCAAAATTGACAGATGCCTGACCTTACACAGCTGTTAGAGCGAAATGAGAGAACGCTGTCCTGTCCAAAATTATCTTTTCTCCTCTGCACTGAGACAATTTGTGCCACTCTATGTTATAAACCCCAGAGAACTATAGGAATGACCTTAAAACACAAGGCCAGAGTGACACAGCTGTACTGATAGACAGTGACCACTGCGCACTCTGGGGGCAAAAATAGCAGTAAATGCATAGACAATAAAATGTACTGAAGAAACTGAATGAAGCTAAGCTATCTTCTATAAATGCATTCACAAAGACACCTGCAGCAGCACATCAGCCACGTACCGTTCGCAGGTCCTCAATGCGCTTACTGAGAGGGGCAGGCAGGCCAGTGGGTAGAGGAGGGGGGGGCAGAAGACCTCCTGGCGGCCCCTGAATCCTACCCTGGACCCTCCCCAGAGCGCCGTTCTCCCCCTGTGTAGGGCTGGAGGGCTGAGGAGAGTCCAGCAGCCCAAAGTCCAAATCGCCCATCATATCCTGAAGCATGTCATTGTTATTTGCTGCACCCAGAAGTGACATCATGGCGGGGTCGGAGGTCAGGTCGGCGATGTTAATGTCAGCCGGTTTGGGGTGGACACTGAGCAGGGCGCTGTTGGCGTTGGCCGGAACACGGGGCAGGCTGGGATTCTTTTTGCGGCTCTCCTCCTTCTCCCGGGTGAAGCGACGGATCATGGCCGCCAGATTCAGAGAGTCCTTCATCAACTTCTTCCTCTTCTTCTTCTCTGGCCGGTGAACATTCAGGCCAGGCCCACTGGAAGACGACATAGCACCATTGCATTGATACGGTGATGCAGTGACAAGTTATATACATTGCTATAAACAGTAAGCACAGCACGTCAGATGTGAGCGTACATGTACACCCGACCACTGTAGAAGTGGCACAACACATGTAGACGAGCGCTCACCCTTGCTTTGGCATCTTATTCTTTCTTGGCTTCTTCTCATCCACGTTAAGGCCATCTGGCTTTTTCCTCCGCTTCTTTATCACACGGTCCTCGCCATCTTTCAACTTCTACAGAGGGTAAAAATTCAAAACAGGATATAGAAATAGCAGGTCGTTTTTTTTGTAGACCTTTTTACGGTCCCGCAACCTTTTTCCACGAAGGATTAAAATGAAACAGACCGGTCTCACCCTGCTCCCAGCCACTAATCAGCTAATGGCACAATTAGAGTCATAAACCTAGACTGTGGTTGTCCACTTGATGCTTAGGGATGATATCGCTGGGAAACCTGGGAGGCCCAGAAACATCTGTTTTAACACAAAACCACACGTGAGCGTGTGCGCACCTTAAAGTCCTCCCCCTCGGATTCCGAGGCTGCTCGGAACTGCAGGGTGCCCGTGTTTATGTAGAACCCGCCCAGCTTGGTGGTGAGGGAGGCTGGCACCAACTCATCGTACTGAGGGAGAAGAGAGTAAGACGTGATACACCGCGTAGGAACTAATATGCGCGTTTGGGTGGAGGAATGCGAGTGTGTTTGTTCAAAAGTGATGACGGTGCAAGAGTGGCTAAGGTGAAATATAAATCCGGCTTACCGATGCTTTTAAAGGAGCCCGTTATGTCTTTGATCAAAAAGGCAGGACTGTGATGTATACAAGTAAACAGAGGGAACTCACAGCCTCCGAGTTATCGATGAATGGGTCGGTCTCGTCGTATCCAAAACCGATGTCAATGAGATCTTGCATCCTGTCCTTCTTCTTCTTCTTCCCTAGATTCCCCTATTATCAAAGAACACAAAAAGTATAGTTAATTGTGAATAAAAATGACAAATTACACAAAGCGTCAATACGGTCAATAAGTAGGCATATACAATTCAACCACAAAGCAGGGCACCTACATATTTGCTTTCATATTTTTTGGCGAGGGCCTCAACTTCTCGTCTTTCCTTGTCATCTGCAAAGCGGTCGTTGGGATCCAGGGCTGGTGTCAGACCTTTAGGTGGTGCTGGAGCAGGACAGGGTGGCTTGATCACCTTCAAGAGACAATCAGTGAAAATTGTTATATGTACATTTTAAGTATAACCACGCATGATAAAATGACAATGTTATTGCGTATAAAAAGTTTGTATACTCGCATAACACACTTCAAGCCTATATTTGTCAAAACCTTTTATCAATAACAACATAGCTGCGCGAGTTTACCACTTCACCAGCCCGGCCTGTAAACACTTTGCCGTGACTGATTTCATGAACTTACATTAGTAGATTGAACCAGTTCGCTGTAGTTAAATTCAGCAGATCCTCGTTCACTGGGCTCCGACAAGGAGAGATTCAATCGCACTGTTAAACGTCTCGCTTCCGCTGAATCGCCGTCTTCCAAGTTCACGTTACCGAACGGACTAGCAACAGTACCACTACCTGGCCCGGTTACAACACTTCCACCCCCTCCATCTTCCCCCAAACTGATTTCGGCCTCATCTTCCCGGCGGCGTTTCTTGGACTCCGAGGGCGATGCATTGTTGTTGTTGAAGGACGATATAGTGACAAACGGTACTTTTCTCGGTTCGGCCATTTGATGCCGACTGTCAGACACTTATGCAAGGGCACAAAAGACTGGGCGATACTTCACTGAACAAACTTGCAATCAAAAATTGGGAATGTTCGACAACTACTGTAACGTTAGCTAGCAAGCAGGCTAGCTATGTCAGATAATAAAACACAATGCAATAAATGAACTGTACTTTCAAAGCCACTCCAGCGTATAAACCACACAGTGGTATTTCCTGTACATTCCAGGCTTGCTTCGGGCCTTTAAATCGCGAGGAAGAGTAGTTTTAGTTGTTTTCATGAAATTGTTAGGTAGCTACCGCAAGGAGGCATCTGAAGTAGCCATCTTGATCATTATTATCATTATTCAGTGAGAGTAGTAACTGGGCGTGCGTATTAAAAGAAAGCGGAAACAGAAATGACAGGGAACAGCCTTTGGCCAACCACAGAGCAAGAACGCCCATGAAGAACCGCCTACTTAACATAATAGCGCGAATATTTTTGTTCACTCTCTGGCACTGCCTAGGCGGGATGTTGAGAGGTTTTTTATTCGAACCTTTGTCCCTTTATGAGATTAATACAAAACACAAAACATACAAAACATTGAAAAACACAGAATTATATAAAATAAGTAATGTTTTATATATTTTAATGCATAAGAAAGCCTTTTAAGGGGACTAAAAAGATGTCAAGAGACGATAAGAACATATACAGTATAATACTTACTCATAAAGGCAAATATCTATCTACAAATGAATAGGCAGAATTTAACAATGTATCTATAGAAAAGGTATTCAAATACATACTGCAAAAAAGACTTAGCAGAGGATAAACAGGCCATTAGTGGTGCATTTTTGCATTTGATCGTTTTGTACATTTTTCAACATTTCTTGCAGGTACATTGAAGAACTGCATCCCAAAAAAAAGAAAAACATTATTGCATAAATGTTTAACTGTAACTAGAATAAGTGCCAAAACAAATGTATTACACTTGAGTGTTTCTGCAATTAACGTGTTCAAAATGTCACAGTGGAAGTTTAAAAACATTAATTCAATCGTTTTTATTAGTTTGCTCAATATGTGTTCTTGAGCATGGTACAACAGCATCACAGAGAAACCCGGGTCTCTTGTGCCCATTTCCTCAGGATCCTGAGGATGTATTCCACCTGAGGGTTCCCAGTGTTTCGCAACAAGGGCAGAACGTCCTTTAAAGTCTCTCTGTAGCGTAAACACAATACAGCAAGTTATAGTAACAGAAACATTCACAATTTAGCCTAACATCGTGTCACTTTAGTGTGTTGCCATAAACGTGACTTCCTTCTCATAATTACCCTGTGCCTAACTTGTATGACTGGTGCCCAGTCGTATTGTCAGAAAAGGACAGTTAAGGAATTAAATTACTAAGCATATTTTCAAAACCATAAGCTCAGGATATACAGTGAAATATATTATTATGTCCATTAAAAACAAAACATTTTATGGGGTGTCCTAATTGTTTCTCGTGACTGGAGGTGATGACATTCATGATCCCATATCAACTTAACAGCTTACTATGGTAGACATGGTACCTACCTGGGTTCTCTGCCGGCCAATATAAGCTGAAAGATCCCGACACATGCTCCCCTTTTGCCTTCCCAGAACTCAGGGTTGGGGTCCAATCTTTCTATGGCATCAAATGCCTTTGCTGAGTAGTAGAACTGGCCCATCTGACAACGGGAGGAAGATTCATTTACACCCAGTAACAAAGGCAGTCAACGTGGAACAATCGGCTGTTTTTATTAAAAAGAACATGTGAGAATTTGGGTGATATTGTAGTTTGGTGATATTGTAATTCTTGAAGGAGAGCAACCTTGTAGCAGTCGTTGGCAATGAGCTGAAGGAGGCTGAAGGACTCGGCTGAATTCTCCATCTTTATGTAGAGATCCCAGGCCAGACGGGCCTTCTGGTTCATGATATCTTTAACAGGACAAAAGGGTTAAATGGCCAGAATAGAACCACTACACAAAATTACACACAAATGTTTCCTTTCAGTGAGAAAGAGAACATACAGCAGCGTGCCAACCAGCTGAGGTACACATAGTCAGTCTTGATCTTGTCATTCTGAATCAACAGGAATATCTGTAAGACAGAGAAAGCACACTAATATCACACCTAATAGTGATAACATATCAAATTATCTCTAAAGTTTAAATCAAGGTGGTACCTCCTCTGCTTCCCTGTAGTTTTCAACGTTAGCTTTAGCCTGGGCATAGTTAAAGTTGAATGTGTCATCATTGAAGAAATAACTCTGTTAACAATGAGAGTTTTCAGAGTATTTAGAACAACACTGATGCTGAATAATAGTTTAAGTGTCATTCTATGTGCAGGACAAAAATGTACCATGTTGCCATGTTGTGCCTACCTTGACAGAGTTGAGGTAGATGAGCACATCCTCAAACTGTCTGAGCAGAAAGAAACAAGAGGCCATGCATTGTCTGCCAGGGATGGTATCTAAGACACAAGGAAATCAACTGTTAATAAAAGCACCCGTTTGGTAATGTATTTATCATGGATTTAATGCAGTGCATTCAGTAAAAACCTATATATATGTATAAATCTGCACTGACCACATTCGCTAGCTGAGCCACCAACCAGCTGGAAGTACTGCTGTGCAATCTTCAGATGATCTCTCTGCAAAAGGAAAGAAATAGCTTAATGTCATACAAACCATGTCATGCAGTTTTCAAGGCAGCACTACTAAACCTTCCAATGTAGTATTGAAATGTCTCCGGTACTCACCGACCCAACCTCCTGTCCAACTGCAGCATTTACCACCCCCTTCAAGATGTATTCCTGATGAAGAGTCAGGGCATGGTTAAAGCATCTGCGCACCATATACCACAATCCCCTTAGGACTAAGACTGCTCTAACGCTGGCACGGTGAGAGACAGAGGACAGCGAGTGGCGCGTGGAGAGAGCACTGGCCACACATACACACACACACTTACTGTAAGACTAACACTGCTCTGAACCTGAGAGAAAGACAGGAGGGGAAGTTAAACACAAAGGCCTGCCAGAAACTACTGCTCTATTACTACAATGTAGAACTACGCTGCAAACTAAACTATCCTGGTGAAGGGGAGAAGAGGAACAATTATTGCCGGGGAGACGGGGTTGGATTACCGTACCCTGAGGGAGAGGAGACAAATAATTGTCTTTCTTTACAAATGAAAAAGAGGGGAAATCTGAAAAGGGTGGGCAAGAGTGGACTAACTTGTGGTGTGGTTGGTTCTAAGTCCTTGATGAGCTGGTAGGACTCCTGGACGTCATCTAGGTTAACAGTAAAACAAGTCACCTAGTCATTGTTAGTTATCGTTTGACGTTGCATTTGTCCCTGATGAAAGGTGGCCCACCTTGTCTGAGGTAGTAGATGACCAGATTGAGTCGTGCTTCAGGAATGACATCGATCAATGGAGGCAGAACTTGCAAGGCCCCCTCCCCACCAGCAAACACTACCTGAATCCCAAAGAAAAAGAACAGACAGAAATGTCCACGCAATCTTTAACACTCAAAACTGCTCGTCCTCCCTTTGTTTCCAAGGTTTCCACACAGCATGTGTCTTGTTTCTTACCAAGTTGTGTCGTATTAACTCCTTGGCAAACTCAAACGAGCTGGAGGAGATATCCATCAGGTTCTTCAGCTCAGCCTAATAGAAGAAATATTTGAGTTGCTCAAATCGCTGTCATCGACAAAAGCCTTACAATCAAGAACAACCCCACAGCAACATGCATAGCCAAAGGTCCAACTTATTTTCACAAGGCTTTCTATGGGTTTGAGCATTACCTCTGCCGCTTTCCCATTGTAGAGCTTGAAGTGGTTGCAGGCCTTGAGGTTAAGAGCAATAGTAGAGTCTGGGACACTCTGCAGGTACACAGCCAGAACCTCCTGGGACACCTCGTAGTAGTCCAGCTTGTAGTAGCACAGAGCCACGTACACATTTAGGGCCAGGAAGTCTCTGCACAGGATGAATACATGAGCTCCTTCCCCACGTAGTTGTTATAATGAATACATAGACTTCTAATTTCTATGCTTAACACATACACTCTCTTCCACCCTCACACCTGCAAAGGCGGTCACTATCCTCCTCACTAGTCTCTGTTATTTTCTCTTCGTCTCAACACAGGGAAACTGTCATGTTAAACTCTCTCTTTAATCCCCCCCCCCCCCTTTGAGTCTATCGCCTCTGTGTATTCTGTGCGTCGTCACCTGTTCTGTAACAAAATGCGTTTGTAGATGTCGATGGCCTCCTGGTAGTGGGAACGCATGTAGTGGATGGAGGCCAGGCTGAGCTGGTCCTCTGTTACATCCTCCAGTTCCTGGTGGAAACTCATCAGCTGCTTCTCATCACTGAACTGGATCGGGGGGGGGGGATGTCAGAAGAGTACAAGTGCGGTTCTTTTATATATTGTTTGGTTTGGCACCATACTGCTGAATGAATATGTTCTCTAGAAGACAACGGCTGACCTTGTGCGCCAAGTGGAAGAGCAGTCGGTTTTGCAGCTGGCATTTAGGGGCTGACAGAGTCAGTTAGCATGTGAGGTCAGGGAAATGAAAAACATGATATACTACATATCGCCTCCATTCTTTGACAGAGGGAAACAAGGTAGAGGAGGTACCCTTAAGTGAAGCCTCCTCTGCTTCTTTGTACAGCCCCAGGAAGAAGAGGGTACAGGCCAGGTAGACCCACACGTCAGGGCGGCAGTCTGGTTTCTCTGTCAGGGCTTTGTACTCCTTAGGAATGTATGGACAAATACTGTTGGGATCAATGCATGTCCCACACAGTCAAAAACAGAACAAAATACCTTTGCACATTCAAACCAATACAACTAAATCTAACGTTTTTTCAAACCTCCATGGCTCTCTTGTAGTCACCAAGGTGGAAAGCGCAGTAGGCAACCCACAGGTCATCATCAGCCCCTTGCTCACCAACATTACGCTGAAACTGAGCAAATGTATATATAATTTCATGTATATATAATGTCATGTATATATAATGTCATGCATAGATTGATGATGTGGAAAAACATGGCACGCTGATTTTATTTTTGCATTTAACTTCTCACCAATATTACTAAATATCACAAGTGTTTTAGCCTGTGACAAACAATGTCATGGTATTTTATATATCAGCATAAGATGATTAGCTTATTTTTACACTAGATGTTGCCAGATACTTAACAAAAGCCTTACATCATCAGTAACCTGAACGAACAAATAGAGCATCTTCATAAACAGTTCATTCATTTAACGAAACAAAGTAACACAAGAGACAACGCCCCCTTGGGAAACAGTGATTGACCTATTACTCTTAACAACTGATTGTTCTGCCTTTAGCTGCAATGGCTGCAGAAATGCTTTCTTTAGCTGTTGTCTCTCACATGGCTTATTGTCTTATGGCAAGACCCAAATGCATTTCGGTTTTAGCTCACGGCTGAGCCTGATATTCTCATTCACTATTCCCAGATACAGATCAAAATATAGCTATGGTTTCCAGACCTGTAAGCAGCATAACATTCCCAAAACATCACGCTATCACCACCATGCTTGGCTTTTGATAAGGGGCCAAATGTGGCTGACATTTTGTCTATAAGGTTCATTTTGACTGATCACTTAATAACACATTCTTTTAGAAGTCTTGATAAGCAATTCTAGGTGCATCTTGGCATAATTGAATTTACTTTCTAAAATGTAAGTTCTGCATTAGAGAATTTAAAAGAATGTAAGGTGCCATCTTACATCCCACCCATGACCTGAAACGCATGCAGTAAGACAATGATCCCAAACACTACTTGATATTAGTTTGTTAAACTCGTTTTTATCAAACACACAGATGGGTAGTATTGAAAATTCAGCCACAAATATCCGGATTTGACTTCTACTCTACTATTTATTTTACTTCCAAGTGTGATTTTATTTCTAGATTTGTGAAGTGCAGGACATTACCATGCAAATTGTTTATATTCTATACCTTGTACCACAACCCTAACCATCCAGTTTCAGCTGGGGCAATGCTCCCTGTCTCAACTAAAAAGCCTTACTTAGCTTAAGTCATTGATATTGGAGATTTATTTTGTTATTCAAATCATGATACTGGAAGTTTTTAGATCTATAGTTTGTCTCGATTAGAGATTCGACTGGACTGACCGAGTGTTGCACTAGGTTGGGATGCCTAGGAAACCCAAGATTAAAAGGAATAGCACAGGTGATGTTTTTTGTTGAAAGAGATGTACGGCAGATTCAAACCCAGGCTGTATCCCTTTGTTTACTCTCATAATGCGTTGTCAAATATAGTTTGCTACAAGATCACACTGAACGTTTAGAAATGTTGGACACGATTTGTCATTATCACCGTAGCTACATCCATGAGCTGCAATTTCAATAAAGATGCGTAGACTTTTTGATACTCTGTGTAAGCCGGTTGTGTTTGGGTAACTGCCCAACCGACGTTTACCTCCAACAACGTAATGGCACCAAGATAGTCTCTGTGGTTTAGCAAGTCCTCCACAATTGGTGACTTTTTTCCTTTGGTCTTCTTGACTGCGACCTCCCCATGAACTTTTGCTGGCTTTACTCTAGACAGGATCTGCCAAAATGAACAAGCACTCAGCTACAATCACTGGCAAAATTTACCAAGCACGTTGATTAATTCTGTAACATCAGTTGACTTACCATAGCGTTAGTAATCCTCAGGAAAGCTAAGTAACGCCTAACTATCAGAAATGTTTTTCGTAACAATGCGCTAAACCTGAAACCGTATTCTAAACACTGAACTAGCGAGAAATTATAACATGTTGACAAACTTGATCGCTCTTGTTGCCATGCAACGTTCCTATTACTCCACTCCTCTTTTACCCCTCTGAAGTCCGGGACTAGTTGCATTTCAAAAAGCCACACTGACCTCTACTGGAGCAGACGCAAAATAAAACAGCGAATGTAATTTTTGAAGAAAGAAAAACAGAAATCTAAGGTTAAGTCAGTTGTATTTATATAGTATGTCTTTCAAAATAATACATTTCAGTCAAATCGGTTTGGCAAAAATATTTTTATTTTCACTACCAAACAATAGATTGGTTTTGTTTAGGACCAATCTGCGGTCGCCCCCCCCCATTCAGAGGCCTGGGCAGTAGGAGCAGCCGACCAATCCTCAGTAGCCGGCTGGGCGCTCCAGTCCTCTGCAAAATAAAATAAGTTATGTGCCTATATACATGCCAAATAATCGCATATAAAAGGCTGAAGAAAAACGCATTCCACTGGCTGTTAAAGATGCCGTGCCGTCAAGTCAATACAAGTACCAAGAAGTTTACAGTCACTTCATATAAAGATTTGCTTGCTCTCCTGGTCATCAAAACTGCCCATTTAGCTTGGAATATCATGGACATGAAAGTGATTCAACAGGAGTCCCACGCGGCACCTTTAATGCTCCGAAAACTCACCAGTAAAACCCTCAGGAGCAGCAGCAGCAGCTGGCTTGTTGGGAGCAGCAGCTAAAAGTAAAGATGAGATCACTTAGAATTACAAAACATGACAATTCAAGTTTGCCATTTGCTAAAGTACAGAGAGCCTTACAAACTCCAAATTACTTTACGTTTACCAAAAAAAAAGTTTTACCTGCAGAGAACTGCTGAATTGGAACAGAGGGCACAGGCACTCCTTCTGACCAGTCAGCCACCTCAGGCTGGGTGAACTCAGCAGCTGGGGCAGTCCACTCTCCCTGGAACTCCTCTTTCCCAACAGCCTTTTCAGCAGCAGCCTGTTCCTCCTTCTCAATCTGCCAGGGAATATATTGTCAGACTAACAAGGCAAACAAAAGTATCTACAACCACCATTATTATTTGAAACCAAGTAGTAAAGTGTTTCTCAACAGCCTGCATTTTACCTCTTCAGGGTCCCTGTAGAAGTAGAGATCAGGCATGACCTCCCAGGGGTGTTCCCTGGAAATTGTGCCCCTCATTCGCAGCACCTCCCGGGCCAGCATCCACCACATCAGACCCACGGAATGGTGACCCTAAAGCACAAATCTAGACTATGACCTACCACGCCCACAAAACCAGTAAGACACAAATACCTGTAGCTTACTATTAACATGTAGCAATGCCTATACCCAATTCTCCCTTTGGACCCACAGTTAGAGCAGAGGGAGAAAAATGGCCGTGCGTTTCTGTAGCACACATCCTACACCCAGCACCGCACTGACAGGACTGCGCCGGGCTCTAACGGTGTGCAGAACACAGGGAGAAAATCATCAAATGTAAGAGGGAAAAGCAGTCCAACCTTGTTGTTGCAGGGTATAGCAATGTCCACGTATCGGAGTGGGGAGTCGGTGTTGCACAGAGCGATGGTCGGGATGTTGACATATGATGCCTCCGTCAGAGGCTGGTGGTCGGCACGGGGGTCTGTCACGAGGAGGAGCCGGGGTTCCCTGAAGGCAGCCTGGATCTGATTGGTGAAGGTTCCAGGGGTGAAACGGCCATGGAAGGTGGTGGCCCCAGTGGCCGAGGCAAACTTCAGCACAGCCCTCTACAGAACAGATGTGAACCATTAGGGACCAACGGCCAGGAGGCCGCACTACCATTACAACGGCAAGCGTGACGTAACGACACACAGAACATGGCTCAGGACACCGTCAACCTCCAGTCACGGTGCAGCAGGCCTAGCGATGCAACATGACTGGAGAGAAAAAAAAAACAGCAGAATTGAGCACACTAGCGGCTCCAGCACACCGATCAGTGCCTGGCGTTAAATAACAAATCATACAGATTGGCGAGCAAACGGCAAAGTATAAGGTTAGGTTGATTATTCACCGTGTCCACTACGATGCCGGTCGGAGCTGTACCTGTCCAGTGTTCCTGGAGGAGATGACACATACGTCGGCTGGGTTCTCAATGGCCACAATGGCACGAGCTGCCAGCAGCAGTTTTTCCCAGGTCTTCTTAAGGTTGATGATGAACACACCTGAACACAGTGGTTAGAACAGCGCTTAGTCCAAATGACCCGCTAATACTTCAAAGGAGAATCACTTCACACCACAGACCAGAACACACAAGCACGTTGGGGCAAGGAAATTAAGTGATTTCAGATATTCCAAAGTCTGATGATCAAAGACTGGGATGTGCAACCGATACTCATTCTTTAACATTTCTCTGTACATGAGGGAGGGATACCTTTTATTTCAGGGACCTATTGGTCCAGGTGATTGGAAAAATCTGCTCAAAGATTACTTGAGTACTAACCAGGCATTGGGTGCCAGAACAGTAGACAGCATCACATCCCTCTACAAACAGGGAGTTTCGAAATGCCACCCACCATCACTCTTTCTCTTGTAGGTATAGTGTTCCATCTGAAAGTCCATATTGGTTCCTCCCAGATGGGTTCCTGCAGCCAGGAATTTCAGCACATCCTCTTCCTTCATTTGAAGGACATCTAGATTTCCGGACATCGTGAACACTTTGCCTGCGGAGGTTGACATACAGTTATAAGAACGAAACGAAAATGCTATAGCGAAGGGAACACTTTTTTCGGATATTATATATATATTATGACTTGGCGCACCATTCTTGTTATGTCTAGAATGACATAACTGTTTATCAATCTTTCAGGACAAGCGCGAAATAGCATGTCAAGCGCGAAATAGCATGTCAAGCGCGAAATAGCATGTCAAGCGCGAAATAGCATGTCAAGCGCGAAATAGGATGTCAAGCGCATGGCTGCTCAAGGCTAGCGTTACCATTAGCTTGTACGTCAACATAAAATCCTTCACATTCAGAAGCAAAATATTGACTAAATGTAAACAATACGGCACACATTTGCTATGTTTCAACTCTTCCAATGACATTTTCACGAGTTAAAATAAGAAAAACTACATGTATAAACTCACCGAGAAAACAACCTCGTGCAGAAAACTGAGCAACGTAGTTAAAAAGAGAATGAAAAAAGGAAATTACGTCATATTTATACTCAAGTTTCCAAGTGCCTGATTGGATGTCTCGTTTACAGTCAGTGGCAGCGTCACGTCAAATATTAGAACACACAAAGCAATGCCGGTCATTTGGGGAGCCACTGCTGTGTGCTTTTCCGGACTGGGTTCTTCTGATTTTTCTTTGAGCTTTTGACCACAACCTTTCTGGCGCAAGTCCGACAATTTGGGTCCTCTAAATAATTTGATTTAAAACCAAAATGCCACCAGAGCGATGCAGTTGTGTTCGTCTTTGGAATTATCATATGTTGTTTACGATTCCTCTTCACAAAATGCAACCGCAAAGCAATGACAATAAAAGTTTCATTTCCGGCGCATCATAAAATGTTTCCTCTCGGTATAGTAGACATATTATTGCAGGTTATATACCTCACTATCTAACGTAGCTAAACGTGTTTGAACGCTCAGTTGTTTAATTTAGTTAAGAACAATGGTTGTTCATTTGATTTTAAAACGTAGACATATATGGATAGAAATGACCAAATTCGACTTATATCACTTGTTGGTTGTTTATGTTGTAAATGACAATTGTCGCTGGAATTGGCTAATTATTTATGTAATATCTACATCTACTAAAGGCACGTTATGTTTGCTAATCCAAGTAAAAACTTAAGATCTCGTACAACGATGTATCTATCGTATTTTGTTATTGTATGTGCCAATACAAACTTTAAAAAAAGGAATTTGAAAAATAAAATCATATTTTAAGTATAAACAGTTAAATATTAAAACAGAATTGATTTAAATGGAATTATTATATCGAGGCAGGTGGAGATGAGTAAATCTTCCGCAAAAAAGCAGCCCACAACAAAATCCTTGCAGAAAAAATGCTATCCATTCAAAGTATAAACAATTATACTTTGAATGCCTACATACGTCTTCCATTCACTAGATGGAGCTAACCCTACAGCAAATAAAAGCTGCACAGACGCGTTTGAAGTGCAGGTTACTGGAGGTCGGACAACAGGAGCACATACCATATTAAGACAATGGGATGGAAAGACCATATTAAGACAATCGGGACACACGGACTTCTGGTAAAGGGTGAGATGTGTTGCAACTTTATTAGCTAGAGATATTGTGTTCCAGGTGAAGGTATCACAATATGTACATAATGACTTAGCATGAACTGAAAAACGAACCAAATCGTTAGAAAGTTAAATAAACAAGAAAATGCTCCTGCAGTATAATGTATACCTGAAACAATCTCTTAATTGTCCTCCAGAAACGATCTAAATAATTAATTGTATTGACATGTTGGATGGGGCAACATTTTCAAAGGTAAATTATTGAATAGGTCCCTACAAAAAAACATGAATTAAGGTAAAAAGTAGACTTATCTATATATTTTCCAGAGCATGTTTACTCACACACACATTGTTTATTTCCTCAATGAACTAAGAATCTGTGTCAAACTCAGTGTACATGTCAATGTTTTCTACCTAATTGTGTGCGTAGTGCAGGCCATCACTGATGGTTTCAAGAGAGAATTGCTAAGTCAGACATCTCATGAACATACAATTAAATGTTTCATACAGAACTAATAACATAGGAATATGAAACACAGAGGTAAAAGGTAATTAAATGGGTTTGGTCATTTAAAAATCAGTATTGGTAGTTTAATATCATGCTTGACTCTTTTAGGGCTGGTTTTGCATACACAGATTAAGCCTAGTCTAGGACTACAAAAACAAGAGCAATCTAGTTTTTTATTGAACTTGATTTTTAATGTGTCTGCAAAACCAGCCTTACTTCTCTTATCATTTTCTTTCCCTTCAGATGTCACACACTTACTGTCTTATCTCTGACACATTTTGCTCTGCCTATCATGTGCCTATCATAGTGTCTCTTAGAATAACCAGGGCAAACTTCATGTTATCTGGAGTTACAAATGTTCTGCGACCAACTGTCTGGTAATCAATAGGCCATATACTCACTGTAAGCAGGGCATTGTGGGAATACTAGTGGAGCAGATTAACTTTGAGCTGTCAGCCTGTCCCTGTCATAGTGACCTCATACTCCTGGGTTCATGCTATTTTAGCTGGTATAGATTCACCGGCAATTATGTGGTCAACTATATTTTCTGTTGAATCAAATAGTGCTTTTCTGAATTGTATGTGGTAAACGTGAGCACCTTCTCTCATCTGCCATTCCTTGCCTCCGTCCGGAAAAAAGGTACCGCATAACAACATAAAGCATCTTTCAACTTGGAGGATTTGATTCTGTCAATGACTAGACCGGTGCACTGCGGGCACTACGCCTAGATCACACCTATATAATTCCACAAACTTCAGCAGCGTCCCTGTGGCTAATTGCAGGTGTCACATACCACTTGATGAACATGATTCGAACAAACACAACGTCGAAGTAACATTGTACCATCTGGAATGTTGTCACCACTCCAGATGCTGTAGAGGAGATTGAGGCGTTTCTTATCAGTGTCTGATAAATTACCAACATTTTAAATCAATAAATTTACATTTTACTTCTTGTTTTTTTTATGGTAAAATGTTTTCTTCAATACATATGCATTAACCATTACAATAAAAGATATTATAAAAAAAATCTATAAAAATTATAGTCACACATTAAGGCAAATCCATAGAACAGCTCAAATGTAAGCAAGCGTAACTTATTACATGTTACATCATCAGTACTAGAGGAAATGTGGGTACAACGTTTTTCCTTTGGCCCCAAGGAAGACATGCATACTCCCACCCCCCTCAACACATTAGTATGCATGCTCCATCAAATTTCACCTGTTCTGCATAGAATTTAATAAATCCTATTCCCCATAGAATTTAATAAATCCTATTCCTCATACAATTTAATAAATCCGATTCCCCATACAATTTAATAAATCCTATTCCCCATACTCTTTGATAAATCTAAGGCATGAACTACAAATTTCACCCTGCAAGGCAACGCTACTAAACAAGTCATTAATTTACTCTCAGCGTACCAAGCACTCTGATGCCGTAGATGTGATCGGAGTGCCAGGTTTATTGGTCACAATAGTGGATAAAGTGCATTCCAGATTAGAAGATGGTCAGTTTAGTATGTTTACAAATTAGTGATTTTTTAGCTTCAATTTCAACAGATGTGTATTTCTGATTCATCTTGACAAGTAGCTATATCACAATGCAAATTAAGGGTTTCCTTTTAATCTGCCACATTGACAGTCTTGCTTTAGGACGATTGCTTGCTTAGGGAGTTGGTCTAGCACTCTTTAGTTTACTGGACAGATTCTGTCATTTCTAGGCTACCCGATACCCCAATAATATAGTTTCATTTACTCTACATCTAAAGTCATACAACATAAATACTACTAAACAACTTACAGTGCAACAGAGAATTTCGAAAGTAGTCCTGTAGGTTAAAAGTATTATACAATGTAGCCTCACAGATTGTGCAATGCAAAGCAATTGTTTTGTTTTGTCTCAAAAGATATCCAACCTAATATACAGAGACTTCTCTCAGTCAACGTATGCATGCATGCCAGTTCTTGAGGTAATACATCAATGCAATGTGTCAGTGAATTAACAGCAGTATACGGCATTTTAGTGAAGACATTCATTGGCACACACACAAATAGGCAGACAAACGCAGCAAGGTCTTCCAGCACACTCAAAGTTGAGTAATGGTGACTGTACTGGTGTGTCCTCTTTCACCCACTTCTTTCTTCTTCTTCGATAATTACTCATTTTCAGTCCCTCTCTTCAGGATTTGTAGTATCTTCTTTTCTACAGTCATTTGCCGCCGACCTCCTCAGGACTTGAGCCCCATGCGGGCCATGAGCTGTTCGTACACCGTCCATGCCATGGCAGCAACCAAGGTCCTCCTCAGAGAACGCAGCACCGTACCCCGGAAGAACCCCTGAACCCCATGCTCCTGTAAGAGGCAGAGAAGGAGTGACGTGTCAACTGTGATTCATCGTTTTAATTATTTACTGTTCACTTTTAATTGCTACCTTGTTAATGCATATTATTTCTTCAACTGCATCCCTGTGCGTGTTGGTCAATTGGCTTTGTAAAGGCAACTGCGCTGTATTTAATATAACATGCAGAGAGATGATTACCATGTAAATGTATTGCACCGCATGTGCAGTCCTCTTGTACGCCTTTGGGCTCACTTGGATGTGTGTTTTGACCACGTCAGCTGGCTGGGTCACCAGGGAGGCCAGGACCCCGGCCAGAATTCCACAGGAGAAATTAGCCAGGGGCGAGTGCCGAGACATGCTGACTTCTGGGAAAGAGAGTCATTCTGAAGTCCAATCCATACCAAACAATTTACTACCATTGATACAGATACGTCAAAGTCATCAAATGTGCCTGTTAGTATTTGTAATGCTGCACGTGCCCGTCATCTGAGGTCCTACCCTTGTAGGATGTGGCCAAATGTGGCTAACCGGATCAGGAAGGTTTGTAACAAGCTACCACATACCATTCATAACACTTCAAGGCAATTACACTGCTAGCTCAACAGATATTACTGTTATGGCTTGGGACGGTCCAGCAGGCTATCAACCAAAGCTTAGATAAATGCTTTAAATAAATACAGGTTTTGAGAATCGGTGCGTTGCGTCTCCGGTGCCTGGATACTGACCTTGTGGCAGAGTGTTCTTGGCCTGGATGTAGAACATGACGTAGAGGCCAGAGAAGGAAGCATCTCTCAGGAGGGTTGCGGTCAGGCCAGAGAACAGAGCTCGGGGTCCCTCTGTCTGACACATGGAGCGCAGAGCCCCTGTCACACTCACATAGTTATACCTGCCACTCTGAAAACAAAACCAGGTGTGCAGTCAACGGTACTGATGACAGAAATAAACCCTGGTGACAAAGTATTCCCCCCCCGTTATTCTCTCCCCCCCTATGAGTACTCACCTCAAAGCGAGTCTTGACGACCGTGACGGGAAGCACGCAGACCCCAGCCAAAGCCCTGGCTGATGCCCCCAGTAGCACAGCCTCCATGGCCCCGGGGCCCCGCCCCTGGAAGAAGTGCTGCTTCAGAGAGTAGTAGGTGCTGAAATAGACCCCCACTCCGGGGATGGTCCGCGCAAGCGACTGGGAACAACGCAGAGACGATGCCCGTCACGTAATCCACACAGACTCAGCAGAACGGGTGAACATGATCAATAATCAAAAAGGGAGCAGACTCACCGGTGAGACTCCCTTCCAGAGTCCTATGAGCTTCTCTGTCCGTACAACACTCAAGAACACAGTCACCATCCCCACTCTGGCAGAGCTGGGGGAGGCGGACGTACAACATTGTGAACATAACACACATTCATGTCTTCATTATCCTTTGGCATTCCTCCGATTGACAATTGGCGTGCTAAACTTTTACATAGCCTCTAAAACGTGGGTGTACTTGTCTACATAACATTCTACATTAGTTGACTGTATTTTTGTCTTCACTTTTGTTATTTGTTAGAGCATTTATAGTTATTATGTTCCACTTCTCTGGCAATTTCATCACATTTTTCCCATACCGATAAGGCCCATACAATACAGAGTAATAGTAAAAACAGCTCAAAATCCATTTTGTACACTTACTTTTAGCAATAGTTGACATTAAAAGGTATGGGCGTACAAGCCAAGCGTAACAAACCTTAATTGTTATGACAATTTGAAAATTAAATGTTTAGATCTATAACGCTACCTAAATAAATTTGGCAATTCAAAAGAGTAATGCAATCAGAATCAGACTCAGGGTCTATAACAACATTTATCTAAAGCCAGACAACATCCGATAAACAAAACCTCTCCTGGTCATTTCACGCAGTTTTATGTAAGTATTGACAGCTGCAGGTGACTCACCCCGGATGCATGTTGCTCTGGAGGGTCTGCAGGCGAGTCTTGACCAGGTCCAGCGGCTGAAAAAGCAAAGTGGAGCATGTTCCACTGAGCGAGCCACACATGAAGGCTTTGAGAACTGGGTGAGCCTGAGGGGTGAGAGAAACATGGGAGAAGAAGAGTGTTGACACTGATCTCATATCAGTCTTTGGTGAGTGCTCAAAACCCAATGTTCCTTGTAATAACAGAGCAACAGGCAGAGCAAATGAGAAAACATTCACACAAATTGACCAGCGTTAGTGTTGGCCCAGTGGAGGACTCAAGCCCTTAAAAACGTCTACAGCGGTACTTAAAAATGCATTTTCAAACTTGCATACAATACTTAGTTTACTAGTTGGTATATGGAAGAAGCAAGAATTAGAAACTCACCATGGACAGTTCCATGGTTGTTGAATCAAATACTTCTCGTAGACTTTAAGAGAAATATTATGTCCTTTCCTAATCTTTTTAAGTACTTTCTCACTCCTTACTCTGTGACTGTACTTAATGAAACGTTCCAGCAGTGTAAACATTTAGGCCTAGATAACACATAAGAACATTTCAAAACGTTACAGGACAGATAAGATACTGGAAATCCGCACTGACGCTTACTCGTACGCTGAGGGGTTTGTACACTTCACTGCGCAGACCAAAATGAAGAAATCGCATGACTGACACTGAGGTCCCTATTCATGATCCAAAACATACGGTTACTTATTACCTCGAGATCACCATCGAGGATATTAGCAAATATTCACTGGGATCATGCTGCACACATTACTCGACCACGAGTGTGTAGAGTGTGGCTTGAAGCCACATTGAAATTGTTTAGTCCAGAATGGGTTCCTTTACTTCTCAAAATCCTTAAACCTTTGTGTTTGGTTTATTCACAACGAGCAAACATCTATGACAGATTTTTTGGAGAATCTTACGATGATGGTGTACATCATGGTTTATTACAGGATTTACAAATATAACATCCAAGATACTCAGAAATATAAGTTCCTCCAACTACAACAAACTTTTGATATATACAAATACCAATCAGGTAACATATAGCAAACATGTAGGCATACCGTTTTCTTCGGAACATTTAAGTATTCCCACCCGTATTCTCTTGAGCAGAGACCACTTTCTATTCCATTTTTTTTAAACTTAGTGTTATGACGCTCAAATCAATGACTTTACTCAGATGGATGCGCTCACTTCAGGCGGTCTACTAATTGCGTACTGCTTTACAGAGACTCGAAGTAACAAAGTAGCCTATACTATAGTGACGCGAAAACCACGAACTAGCCCAACCTGTGCAGAACCCATGTAAAATCCTCGGGCATCTGATTGGCAAATCCCACATTACAGTTGTACCCGAGTATTAGAAGTATCCAACTATTTACAGAACTGTTCGCGTAGCGTTAAAACGAACACATTTTGATGGGACGACATTTAAGCATCATCCGCAAATAGCTGACAACATTCAGAAGACTTTCCCGGTCTAACAACTGCAGATAACCCGTTTTACAGATTCAACTGATTAGGAAACGATACCTATAAAACATTTAAATAAACTACCAAACAACGCAACCGTCCGACAAATTCGTAATACTTATGTTACAATAATTATAAAAAGTCAAACATTCACATTTGTAGAGCAAAGCACAGACCTGAATAATTAAAACATGTAAATTAACAGAAACACTGACATCCGTAAATAAGTAGACAAAAGGGACTAGCTTTTAGCTCGCTGTACGCGCTAATAAAAATCAAAGCGACCACCAGTTCGCAAAGGAATCCGTCAATTTCTATGCGCATTAATCGGTTTAAACCGGTTTAGGCTTGTTGCCGTTTCACGCCGCACTCGTCCCAGCGAACCATTGAACTTAGCTTACTTTGCAGTTGTCAACAAGGTTGACAACTGTGCCCTCTAAGGTTAATGTCGAAGATCACGTTGCTTAACATCATCAAATACATACAGAACAATCAAAAATGATCTGGTAAAGGCCCATTAGCATGGCATGTTCACGCTCATAAAAAAAAACCTCACGACACAATTGTAGCAGTTTAGAAAGCCATCTTTATTGCAATAATACCAACAATTCACAACTCCACGCAAGATTGTGAGAGCTGCAGACAAAATTAACAGTACGCAGTTTTGGATATCATTTTTCCTCCATCTTTCCAATTTTTTTTTTTTTTTGCTTTTGTGTGAGAAAGAGAATTTGTTGGTAATCCACCATTAATAATAACAAATTCCTCTCACTTCCCAGCAGTGTAAGCAAAAAAAGCCAACCCTGAGCATAGCCTGTGGGGGTCATGAGCTCAACCAGACATCTACCACACCCCATTCCCTTCACAGGGGATTACGAACACCTGGCCAGGCATATCAACTGTGAGTTGTCATTTTTTTTTTTGTCAGCTAAAGAAAAGGATCCCATCAGGATAAAGGGGGGTAGACTACGGTACGTCTAACCACATCTGTCTCACCTGACCTGGTTTAGTCTCATCCAGCCCTACACCCCACCAAGCAGTGCTCTGAGAAAACAGTGTGCTGTGAGTAAAACAAAACGACACCACCACCCGTTTAGCTCTGCCCTGCGCATCAATAAAAACATTGATAGTAGTAAAGAAATGCATATAAAAAAAAAAAAATCAATACATGGATCCAGGAAACAACCTTGAACAATAGGATGTAATCGCGTATAAGGCTTTAGTGCGTATGTGTGTTTGTATGTGCGTCGGCACGTATACGCGTGTCTGTGATTCCTCTGAATTTCTTTATACTGTTATATAATCGAGGCGCATCTGCCATTTCCATCAAGGTCTTAAATCTGATGCACCAACGCAGGTAAATCATTTAATATCCAGAGTCTTAGATCTAAGTGCAAAAATAAGACATTTTAGCACAATCAAATGTTTGTACACAAATACGCAACTTCCCAATTGCATTTTCTTGTACTTTGCATCTATAAATGGAGTAGATCAACAATGTTGTTACCACCAAAATCATACTCATGTTTTAAGTACTTCCCACAACTAAATGAATACAGTATAATTCTACACAAATTAAAGTGAGAGTGAGCAAGAGCCATTAAGACGTGTAGTACTTTTATACTTAACCATTATAAAACCGTAGAATAAAATACAAATCTATAGATAGCGTGTTCCTTTGGTCCCCTCTGAGTAGTCCTTCTTCACTTTTTTTTTAATATTTTTTTTCATACGTTCTTTCTTCAGTAAAAAAAATAGATCCATACAAGGACTATTATAATTGGAATGTTTCCTTACAAAAATATCATTCATTTTTCCCAGAGAATGAAGCATAACAGAAGATGTTTGGCCCACAAGTTGGAAGGCATAACGCATGTCAGTGTGATGATTGTCTGAAGTACTATGTTGTATTGGCTTGCATGTATGTTTGTGGAATACATGTACATAGATTGTCAAGTCTCCCCACAAGGCTGAGGGAGACTGAGGTGTGACTGAAGAACGCACCGATTTCCTGCCCCTAAATCATACAGTATGGTGATGTTTGCGTCCCACTAAGTGGCGTGTTACTGCAAGTGGTGTCATGACTGCTGCAGTCAGACAGGGGGCGCTGTGACTCTATTCAGGCTTGGGCTCGGGGGTCTCGCTTTTGGGCTCGCTCTCCTCGTCGCTCTCTAGGCCTGCGCGGCTGAAGTTGCGACGGACGGTGAAGGGGAGGTCGCCGCGCCTGGAACATGACAAATAACATAATTAAGTCACGTAGGACCGTCAAATCCAAAATGGAGGAGTCTGGAGGCTACATACAGTTGCAGGTGAGACAATGCCCTTTTAAAAGTACAGCGCCATTGTACAAGCATCAGCATGTATTCCATATTGGTGGTGCTGGGGGGCAGGGTACGTACCGGAGCTTGCTCTTCAGGGTGCTGACCTCACGGTTCATGGCGTCGGCGGACTCGGTCGCATCCTCCAGCTCCCTCTGCAGTTTCCTACGGTTGGCATTGGCTCTCTGGGCCTCTTCCTCAGACTCCTCCAGCTGCCTCTTCAGCTGCTTCATACGAGAGTTCAGCTTGTCCGACTGTAAGGCGCACGCACACACACACGCACACGCACGTCAGGTACCCAGATGGATGGTACATGGGCAAAGGAGGAGTAGTTCAAAGACTTCTGAATAAATGTCCTCTGCAGTGAAATGGACACTTCAAATTGGCATGGGTTAAAAGTGCTTAGCTTGTGTTTCAGCTTGTTAATAGAGTCCTGACCTGGTCTTTGTACTGCTCGGTGTTGCGTCTCTCGTCGTCCACCTGGAGAACAATCTCCTTCAGCTTCTTCTCGGTGCGGCGTACCAGCTTGGACGCCTGCTGCCGCTCCCTATGTAAAGGCACGAATCACATGAATGACAGTGGAAACATCTTCATCACTTCCTCACAGCTCGTTGGACTACCACTCACTGCTTGCACCCATGTTGCAAAGTCAGTTCATTCTAAACAAGGGGCAATTGAGCATGTCGAGCCCAGCGTCATCTCGATCAGGATGCTGGCGGCGGAGCTGTCGAAGTCCCGGCCAAGACCCACTCACTTTGTCTCCATGTCCACCTGCTCCTCCAGCTGGGCAATCTTGGCCTCCAGGGCGGCAATAGTGGCCTTGTACTTGGATTTGACAGTTCCCTCGAGCTCCTGCAGCTTCAGCTTCAGCTCCTTGTTCTGGCGCTCCAGCTGGGAGCGCGCCCCCTCCAGGCGCTGGGAAGTACTGCGCTCTGCCGTCAGCTCCACGTTGGTCTGGTCAGTCTAGGATACATGGCATTTAGCAGAGAAACACTTCACGTATGGGTAGCCCCAAGAATTTCTCACAGTCTAAATGCTGCTGGAACAATGTCTACCTACAACGGAGGGTCTGTCCTTATGCCCAGACCCAGCTTATCTTAAACCCGACACACTCAGTCTGTACACATGCTGCAACGAATCCAGGGGTGGTCCTTGGCTTTCCTACCTGCAGCAGGGCTCTCTTTAGCCGGTCATTGACCAGCTCGGTGTTACACTGCTCCTCTTCCAACTCCTCCTCCAGCTGAGAAATACGAGCCTCCAGCCTCCTCTTCTCCTCCGCAATCAGAGCACTGAGGAGAGAGACATTGTGTCCATTGGAGGCACAACGTAAACAGCCAACTAGGTTGTGAAGGATAGGGACAAAATGGACTTACTTCTTGGCAGCCTGGTTGTTGATCTCATCCTGCAGCTCGTCTCTCTCCAGCTGGGCCTGTCTCTTCACACGCTCTGCTGCCGCCAGTTCCTTAAAGGGGGGGGTTAGAGATTGGAGTGTGAGAACCAACCACAGTAGGTGTGGGAGTAACATGAAAAATGAGGACCCGGGCCAAATCCTAACCTCATCTTTGACAGGAACCATTATTTTTACATGGAGGATATGAGAAAAGTTAGTCGTGTGCAAATAACGTTTTTTCAAAGCAGGGTCCATAAAAGCCATCGGAGGGGGGAGAATGTTGACGTACGTGGGAGGTTGAGACATGCTCAGAATTCATTGACTGACCTCGGTCATCTGGATCATTTCGGCCTCCATGCTCTTGAGCTTCTTCTCGTTCTCCTTGGCCTGGGCCATGATCTCGTCCCTGGACATGCGAGTGTCCTCCAGCTCCCTGAGCAGCTCCTTCATCTGGGCCTGGTGGAGAGCAAGCAAGCCATTCACGGTCGGTACACACGGTTTTCTAGGGGACTACAGTATAAACACACTAGCCTCAGTAGGGGCGTGGGTGTAAGTGATTGGTACCTGAAGCTTTTTGAGCTGTTTCAGGGCCTCGTCACGATTCTTGTTGGCCATGTCGATGGCTGCCTCCAACTCCTTCAGGTCCAGCTCCAGCTTCTTGCGCGCTGCCATAGCAACAGAGCGCTGCTTCCTCTCATCCTCCAACTCCAACTCCATCTCCCTCACCTGAGGACCATTGAGCAACCGTATTTCACCCTTACATCCCATAATGCATTTGTCTAGCAACACTGGAAGTAACCACTACACACAACAATGAGTCTTTGTCTACTACTGTACCTGTTTGATCAGCTGTCTCTTCTTCTCCTCTCCCATCTCGTCTCGTCCTGACAGGTCTCTCTCATACTGGGCCTTCATGGCCTGCATGTTGACCTCCAGACGCAGCTTGGCGTCCTCTGTGGCCTGCAGCTCGTCCTCCAACTCCTCCAGCTGAGTCCTCATCTCCTCAAGCTGCTGCTCCATGCCACGCTTGGACTTCTCCAGCTCATGGACCTGAAAGACAAAGAAATTCAGTCCAGTAAAAGAATTGAATAGATTTAAAAATAGATGGAAAAACATATGAGGTTTCTTACGCTCTTCCCAACATCATCCTTGGAGGAGACCAGGTCCTCCATCTCAGCCCGGAGCAGCTTGTTGGCACGATCCATCTCATCCTTTAAGTCAGTGAGGGTCTCCAGCTCGCGGGTCAGAGCCAGGGCCCGGGTCTCCTTCTCTCGGGCCTCTGCCTCAGCCTTGTCCCTCTCCTCAGCATAACGGCTCGAGATGGTCTTCTCCTCAGCCAGCATCTATACACACACAAATGTCTTACCACAAATTCTAATAGCCACATTTGCCGCTACGGGTCAAGGATGTACGTCATTGACCCCTGACCCAAAAAGTTTATAAACAGCGAATGGTTCTTCTACATACCTGGTCAAACTTCTTCTGCTTCTTCTCCAGGTTGGAGACAATCTGTCTTAGGTGGTCCTGATCCACAACCATGTCGTCGAGCTCCTGCTGCAGACGCGTTTTGGTCTTGTCTAGTTTGTCGAAGGCACTGCACTTCTCCTCCATACGTTGACCGAGGCCTTCCAGATCCCTCTGCAGCCTCTTCTTGTTCTCCTCTGCGCTTTCCAGACAGACTGCCTCCTGCTCCACCTTCTTCTTCATCTCTGCCAACTGTAGAGGGGGAATGCTTGTCGATCAAACACTGTGGCGTGCATTATTAGGCATGTAACCGGTAACGGTACGGCATGTAACCGGTAACGGTACGGCATGTAACCGGTAACGGTACGGCATGTAACCGGTAACGGTACGGCATGTAACCGGTAACGGTACGGCATGTAACCGGTAACGGTACGGCATGTAACCGGTAACGGTACGGCATGTAACCGGTAACGGTACGGCATGTTATGGCACATTGGCGTGAATCTAATTTGAAGGCGCATGCTGCTGTGCCGGTGTACCTGAGACTGCACAGTGAGGAGCTGCTTCTCCACATTCCTCTTGCCTTCCTCCTCCTCCTCCAGCTGTTCTCGCAGAGCGTTCTGTTCATCCTCCAGCTGACGCAAACGAGTGCCCATGGACAGCTTCTGACGAGTCTCCTCCTGGAGCAGCTCCTGTAGGCGGAAGAGCCGCCAGAGTTGACAGACAAACAAATGCAATACCAGGTACCTGAACTGATTGTGGTTCAGAGGCTGGTTATATATCTAGAGAACTGTACCTGTACATCCTGCAGCTGTGACTCCACAGCAGAACAGTCTTTGGATGCCTTGATGGACTTCCCCTCCACCTCATTGAGCAAACCACTGACTGTCTCCAACTCAGCCTAAGAAGTACCAGAAGGAGCAGAGTGTAAATACTGGGTTCCTAAGGACATGACGAAATCTAATTCAAGGACTTTCAAGTACTTCAAGCATCATTTAAGGACTTCGCTTCAACCAGGTAATACTGAAGTTTCAAAATTTTAAACAATTTATATAAACAGAATTCATCAAGTATTTTCTCTGTACTTCACAGATATCCAGAAAGTATAGACGCTTGTGTTGCAGTTTCATTCATTCGAAACCGAATCGCTTCGAGCCAAATGTTGAAATCAATTTCTACCTCACCTGCTTAGATTTTTAGCCTCCAGCAATCGTCCTCAGATTTTATTACAAATGTTTCCAGCATTCACGGTACAGTCCACGTGTTGTAAATGGTACCCAAAAGGGGCTCATGAATGTCAGTGTACCTGCAGCTTGGCCACTTTCTCAGACATCTCCACTCTCTGGCGCTCGCTCTCTGCGTGTTTGACCTGCAGCTCCTGGACCTGGGTCTCAGCCTTCTTCCTGCGATGCTCAGAATCTCCCTTCCCCTGCATCAGGGTCTGCAGCTCTATCGCGAGTTCATTCCTCTCACTCTCCAGGGCTTGCTTGGTCTTCTCCACCGACACCTTGTTCTGTCGGGAGAGGAACCATAAAAGGGTTAGAGCGCGCGTGTCCCAGCAGTAATGTAACCAACACAAAGCCCGAAATGGGGTTTCTCGTACCCTCTTGGCCTGCTCCAGTTGCTCGTTCAGCTCGTCGAAGGCCTGGCTGTGTTTCAGTCTCATCTCGACCACCTGCTGCTCGTGCACCTTGGCTTCTTCTTCCAGAACCTTCTTCAGCTGGTTCACCTCCGTCTCACGCTTGGTCCTGACACACAGAAGCCAAAACAAGACATTTTTCAAACATATTATATGGATTTGGACAGATAATGCGTTAAGCAGTATGGATTTGGACAGATAATGCGTTAAGCAGTATGGATTTGGACAGATAATTCGTTAAGCAGTATGGATTTGGACAGATAATGCGTTAAGCAGTATGGATTTGGACAGATAATGCGTTAAGCAGTATGGATTTGGACAGATAATGCGTTAAGCAGTATGGATTTGGACAGATAATGCGTTAAGCAGTATGGATTTGGACAGATAATGCGTTAAGCAGTATGGTGCAACGAGCAGGAGTCTGTTAAGAATCATCAAACATCAGAAAATTCAAACAGTGGCTGATGTCCTCCTTCCTATACCTGAGCTCCTGCTGGGCAGCCGTAGAGTCCAGTGTGTCCTCCAGCTCAGTTTTTAGCGCCTCCAGCTCCTCTCCCAGGTCCCTGCGGTTCTTCTCAGCTTTAGTGCGGGCTGCCCGCTCCAGCTCCAGGTCCTCCTGCAGCTCAGACAGCTGGGCCTCCATCTCACGGATCTTCTTCTGGGCCAAGTTCTTCTGGGCCGCCTCTTCCTCGATCCTAAGGGAAAAGGGAGGAACACGGATGGCTGTAGTAACAGTCGACGTGCCATGACGATACGGAGTTGTCACACTAAAGCTACTGCATGAGAAGGACTTCAGAAAACCCACCTGGCCAGGGCTGCCTGCAGCTCTTCCTCCTTCTTGGCCAGCTGGGCACGGAGCTCAGCAATCTGGGCCTGGAGCTCAGCTATCTGGTCGAGGAGATCAGTGGAGTCTCCCTCCAGCTTACGTCGGTTCTTTTCCAGCTCCTGGCGGCTTTTCTCCTCCCTGCGCAGGCGGTCTGAGGGAGAAAAGGAGAACGTGAGTCGGGGGAAGTAAGAGTGACTGGGCCAACATGGTGTGTGTGGGTTGGACTTACCCTCCAGGTCAGTGATCATGGCCTCATGCTTGTTCTTGAGCTTCTGCAGGCTTTTGGACTTCTCCTCCTCCTCAGCCAGGTTAGTGGTGAACTCAGAGATGCGCTCATCCATCAGTTTCTTCTCCTGTGGGCAAAACCAAACAGTTTAACAATTCTACCCATTTAACGGTACAATTCACACACCCGTCTACACAACAATGGCAGGACATTGACCTTTAAAAATTTGTTGTTCTGGTCTTCCAGCATCATGACCTCCTCCTCGATCTTCTTCAGCTTGGAGTCCGTGGTCACCTTTTCCAACTGGAGCCTCTGTCTGGCAGCCTCCTCTTCATCCAACTGTTGCTCCAGGTCCTGCACACATTCAGCAGGGGAAAGGGTTAATACACAGTCTGTCATCATTGCGGAGCCCAAAACAAAGTGTGTGTGTGTAAGAGCGAGCGTTGCGTGTCATTCCTCACCGTGATGTTTTGCTGCATCTTCTTCTTCTCGGACATCAGATGTGTGGCTCTCTCCTCCTCTTCTTCCACACGGGCCTCCAGGTCGTGGAGGATCTCCTCCAGCTCCTGCTTCTTAGCAGCCAGACGAGCCCTCATCTCCTCAGCCTCGGCACACAGCTCCGTCTCCGCCTGGAGCTGCTCCTGCAGGGCCAGCTTCTCAGCACTCAGCTGGGGGGAGGAGACAGAGTCCATAAACATTAATGGGGAAGGCAGGGGTGCAACATCTTGTCCGGCTGCACAATCAAACGTCAGTGCTGGACTATTACAGGACCATGCAACCCAAGTATCGTTTAAAGGCGTTAATGGGCAGACAAACGCAAGACTGAGCAGCAGTGAGTCCAACAAGCTCAGAACTTCCTGTATCTCTAGTACATTCTCAAGCCTTACCTGGTGCTGTTTGACCTCCATGTCCTTCAGCAGCATCTCAGCATGTTGCTGCTTCTCCTTCACCTTGAACAACTCGTCATCCTTGGCCTGCATTTCCTCCTCCTGCCTGCTCACCTGCAGCAAGGGCTTCACCTGGACCGCGGGGAGAGAGACGGTTACCACACCAGAAAGGCTATTGCGCGCCAGCATTAGGGGATTGGGCAAAAAACACAGAATAAAAAGGTAACACCAGTACCTTTGTGAAGAGTCTCCACCACTGCCAGTTCCTGAGTTTAAGGTAGGCAGAACAGTTCCTCTGAATCACCTTCATTGCAGTCAGCTGCTGCTGTCTCCTGGCAAAGGCCCTGAGGAGAGAGAAACACTCTTGGTGAATCATCCAAACGTATTCCCCGCAGGCAATGGATGATGCAGGTGAGGTCAGAGGGTTCTTACTTGCGGGCCACGTAGCCTCTGCACCAGGCCTGGAAGCTGATTATGACGTCTGTGATCTTCATGTCTCTCTCCTCCTCCAGGTGAGCCAGTACTCCTGCTCTGAAGAAGACCTTACTCTGGCCAATCCGATAGAGGTTGGGATCCAGCTCCAAGGTTTTGATCTGACCGGTACAATGTCAATTAAGATTCAGAGAGAGACCATTCAAGAATTAAGACAATAACACTATTTGCACTTACCATGAGCACACAGGCCTGCTTGCCATCCATGAAGCCCTTGGGAATGGAGTTTGGAGTGAGGATCTCATACCTGAGAGGAAACCGTGTCGGTACATGAAAACCATGTTCAGGGAATTCAGACACACAGACAAGCAGCAGGAAAGGGAGAAACAGTACCTCTGTCTGAACTCCTGGAAGACGATACGGTTGGGGAAGCCTTGTCTGCAGATACGGATCCCCTCCAGAACTCCATTACACCGTAGCTGGTCCAGAACCAGGTGGGGGTCCAGCTTACCAGCCTGTGAGGAGGGAGTGGCAACGGCAACAATTAGGTGTGTAAGTAAGACCCGGCCAAGACCACACCTCTAGCATAAGCCATGAGTGCTACGTACAGAATTTCAAGAGGTTTTCACGAACGGCTGTACCTTCTTCTCGTGGTTGGGGATGATGCAGCGGACAAAGTTGGGGTTGGTGTTCCTCAGGGTGGCCATCAGCTTGGACAGCTGCTCCTTGTAGAGCTGGCCCACTGTACGGAACATGCCCTTACGAGTCTTAAAGGCACCGGGCATCTCAGACATCCCTGCCACCTTATCCAGGCCCACAATGCGGTCCACTGAGAGAGGGAGAAACCGAGACAACGGACAGAGGAGAGTGAGATCAAACAGGCCGACCGGACATTTGGGATCAACCAGAAGAACGCCACACAGTGAAAACAAACCAAAAGAACACAACAGTGTATAATGGAGATGGGAGGGTTATGTCTCTTGATTAAAGGGAAGGGAGAAGACGGGCTGATTCACAACTGGTGAAACACCAAACCACATCAAGGTGAAGGGAGAATTTGGGGAATGAGGAGAGGGGACATGATGCCTGTGAAGCGTGGGGAAAGGGAGGAAAAGGGGGGTTCACACTAGAATGAGACAACTCAATGCAGTGAGTGAAGGGTGTGTGTGAGTGTGTGTGTGTGTGTGTGCGTGCGTGCGTGCGTGCGAGTGAGTGAGTGAGAGAGAGAGAGAGAAAGTGAGAGACTGCTCACACCATAAAATGTCCAATGTGTGTTGCGGAAGTAACTTAATACTTTTTGGAAACCAATGTGTGTGTGGCAAACTGTGCATCTGTGGCCATGTTTTACTGGTGATTACAAAACCAAACCCATGCAGTATATACCCATCGCTGCAGTACCAATGAACAACACCAGAGGTCCCATACCACTATTACACAGGGGAGAGAGGGAGAGTCCAATGAAAGAGCAACAAGTGGAAGATGATCATCTTGACAGAAAACAGAGCAGGGGGGACGACAGTCATTACACCCATTGTATGAATACATATCAACCGACTCAGTGATCCACAGGGAACAACAAAAGATAACGAACATCAACAGCGATGCGGGCATTAGGAAGGGTCACATGTGTAAAAAGCAGAAGGACAAGGAGAACAGGAGTACAGAGAACATAAAATGATGAGTGTCACCTGAATCAGAGTGGAAAATAGGAAAACGCTGATAAAAATAGGCTCTCTGAGACCTCTGTACCTCTGAGACCCAGTACAATGAGGAGAGATTGGAAGGCGCACACAGAGGAGCACATGGGAGAAACCAAATGGGAGTGAATGGGGAAGAACAAAGGTCCCGACACGAGACGTGAAAAAACGAGACAAGAGAAAAGAGTGGATATAAGATGAGCTAGGAAGAGGTCCTCAACGGCCAAATCCAACATGACGCTTAGTACACTTTAGGACGTAGTTCATTGGCTGCGCTCACCGTCCTTCCAGAGCTCAGACACAAACTTGTCAGTGGACTGGTTGAGCAGCGTGGCCACGTTGTCATTCAGAGGGTCCATGTTCTTCATCAGCCACTCATCTGCCTTGTAGTCCACCTGAGGTGAGAGCCCACCGTACAGAGGTTATTAACCTGGGTTGGCATGGAAAATGCGCGCAGCTCAAGCGGTCTGAACTGCCCCTACGTTACTGGTCTGTTTACCTTCCCGGCATAATGGATGATACAGAAGTCAGCCTCATCCTTGAGTTTCTTGGGCTTGTGGAACTTGGGGTGGGTTCCCTGCTCCTGGAGAACCTTCTCCACAAAGCTCTTGTCCGTGGCCTTGGGGAACCAGCACTCCTCATCCAACAGGGCCAGAATACCAGGGGGGCTAGCCTTGGGAAACACGCAGTACAGGGCTCATTTAAAAATAAAACACAGAACTGACCTAACTAGGAGGGAGAGACAGGAGGAAAGGGATGGGAATGTAGGAAGCTACTAGGGAGTTACCGAGAGGAAAGGCTGCATTGACAAAGGCTGATGAAAGCTGGAATGATACAAAGGTTCAAAGGGCCACACTCACTGGCTTTTCGATGAGGTCGATGCAGGGCTGCAGGTCCAGGCCGAAGTCGATGAAGCTCCACTCGATGCCCTCCCTCTGGTACTCCTCCTGCTCCAGGATGAACATGGTGTGGTTGAACAGCTGCTGGAGCTTCTCGTTGGTGTAGTTGATGCACATCTGCTCAAACGAGTTCAGCTAATGGAGAGAGTGTGAAGTTTTCAGGGTACATCCATGCGCACCATGACGACAAAAGGGTGGCTTAGCAGTAACAGACAACATCCAGAGACTACGGAGATTCTATCGCATTCCAACTAGGTACCCATTACACTTTGACCCCATCTGACTATAATTCATTCACTTTCTAACCCGCTGGTCTTGAGCGAATTGCACTCCACCCCACATACCTCAAAGATCTCAAAGCCAGCGATGTCCAGGATGCCAATGAAGGAGGCTCCCTGTCTCTTGGTCTTATCCAGGGCCTTGTTGATGCGCATCACCAGCCAGCGGAACATCCTCTCGTAGGTGGCCTTGGCCAGGGCCTCCACCGCAAACTCTGCCTGTTCCTGGGTCTGGGCCTTCTGCACGTAGTCCCGGCCCACCTTGATGCGCGGTGACAGGATGGCGCGGGTGAAGTCAGTCACGTTCATGCCCATCAGGTGGCAAACCTTCTGAGCGGCTGCGGGAGGGGAAAGAAAGAGAGATGAGATGCCTACAGCGGCGCATTGAAATCCCCAGACACCAGCCCAGAACAAGGCGGGCTGACTGAACAGTGTCCATTCTGGCGCTCGCGAGAAGCATCGCTATCGATACCAACATCCGCCAGTCCACACGAAGGCCCGCTGTACCTGTGTCATCGGGCATGGAGGCCTGGTCCGAATGGCGCTCCTTCTTAAAGCTCATGTTGCCCAGCTGGAGCACAGACGACACCACCTTCAGCAGACCTGGAGGAGGAGGACACCACACGTCGGTCACACACACCCACGGAGAGGTGAGGTGGGGGCTCCCTGCACGCCCACTCACCGATCTGCTCGTCCTCCGGGATGCCCATGATCCTGAAGGCCTCCAGGGTCTCCGTGAACAGGTCCTTGTCCTGCTGGCCCGGGATGGTCACGTTCCCGTTGACCAGGAAGCGGTAGTTGTTGTAGCCCTCCAGACACAGCTCGGCTACGAGACAGCAAAAGGAAGGGTCATTGGATCTGACGTGCACACCTGCCTGCCCCTGAAAAAGGCGATAGCGAAGAAGGCCTACTGCGCAGTTTGTCCCCAGCCCCAGTGAGCATGTAGTAGAAGACGTGGAAGGTCCTCTCGTCTTTGGCCTGGCGGATGGCCCGGGACTTCTCCAGCAGGTCTGGAGGTCAGGGGGTCAAGGAGCCACTCGTTTAAAAGGGTTATGGGCACTCTGTTTTTAATGCCATGTTGAACTGGCACAAGAGTCACATTCTACACAGCAGCTCAATATAAACGTTGTTGTTTCTTGGTAAACTAAAATGAAAGTGAGATAGTTCAATTTGACCTCAGATGCCATCATGGCAAAAATGGGAGGAGGAACTAAGTACCTTATCACCCTTTTTCACAGAACAGCATACACAGTCTAACCAAAACAAATAAGGAGTGGATCAGCTAAGAGGAAAATACCCCACCTATCAGAATCATTTTAAATTGCTGTTCAATATACCTTTCCAAAGAGTACACATTTTATGGTAAACATAATATGGAGGATACATGTTTCAATGTTGGCACCCACGATGTATCCATTGACATCAAAGTTGATCCTGATGAATTTTCCCTGGTAGAGAAAACACAACAAATGACAAAAAAGCAATACATGTTTAACAGAGGGGAAAAAGCTAAATTAAACACGAGCAACAGTAAGACAAATATTCTTACGAATCGGGATGAGTTGTCATTCTTGACTGTCTTGGCGTTTCCAAAAGCCTCCAGGATAGGGTTAGCTTGCAGCAACTGCTTCTCCAGCTCACCCTAGTGGACAATCACAGAAACCATTTATTAGCCAATGACTTAACTCCATTGCCAGAACCACCTTATAAGGACTGATATAGACCAGTGTGAATTCTATACTTAAACAGAAACAGAACAGTTTGTCGATACAGTGGGACAATAGGATTACACAAGAGCTTTGATTACTCAGATTGAGTCACTGTTGCGCTAATGAAAACAACAGCCATCTGCTTTGATTTAGAGAAAAAAAAAAACGAAGTCAGTTACTCAAACGTGTGTTGTAAGAAATCAAAAGCCAACTGACTTACCTTAGAAAATTAAAAAGATAATTCATGCAGACCATTAAATATCACATAGCACAGACAAACAAAACCCACACACAGCGCTGTATTAGAGCCCACACCGTGACCCCCCCCAATGGACGATCCTGCTGACCCCACTGGTAACCTTTCACCCAGAGCCCAATGACCCACATGCAGAGAACTGACCTGAGACTCACTCTACTGATGTTCTTAGTTACAGAAAACCTTGGCGACCCTCCGTGTCTACCCACGCACACCACAAACACCGCTAATTCAGAACACGTTGTGACACCGGTGGTTGTACAAACCCTGTACACTATGAAATAATCTCTAAAATGTCACTTCATACATCTGAATTTATTCTTGCGAAGAATCTAGTGTTATTCTCCTATAAAAATAAAAATGGGAAACGCCTTCGCTGGGCAATCCAATGGGAGGAAACCATTTCCCAAATTAAAAACCCAGCCTCAGTCATACTGTAACATGGCTTTTATCGTAAGGAACTGTTATGAGGTTTTTTTCTTAAAAATCAATCCATATTTAATCACCTGCATGACACCAACTGGAGTAACAAATTATAGACTTGTTCTAACTGGAATGAAGCATCACAAATAAACTCACAAACAGGTACACAATTACAGTTTCCTCTAATGGCATCTTAAAATGTACACAGCAACACAGTAAGTTTGTTCAGAGATCTTTTTTTTTTTTTTTAAATGGCATGGACAAAGAGTGAGAAACAGAGTGGGAACAGTGAGACATTGACCAGATCTCTGAACAGACAAACAGGAAAACCCCAAGCAAACATGGAGTCTTTCAACAGCAGTAAAGACATAAAGCGCACATCACAAACCACAAAAAAAAAAAAAAAAGAAATTCAGCCAGACACATTGGACTACAGAGATGGTTTCTAATGAAATAAATAGTAGAGTAAAAAGCAAATCCACAATATAAAAGTGATGCACTCTTAGCCTTCATTTAGTCTGGCTGAATTCAAATGGCAATTTCCCCTTTAACAAAGAACATTCCTTCTTCGTCTTGGCTGACACTGGTCATGTGACCATCACCTCCAACTGACCCACTATCCCAGCAGCACGGGGAGAAGGATAGGGAGACGAACAGAGCCATGGGAGGAAGGGTGAGGAGGACATACGGAGGTGGGTGATTGCAGTGGAGGAGGGACAATGGGGGGGACTGAAGGGAGAGGGTAACTCACATGTAACAGGATCGAGCTCGTCTGTTGATGGGAAGAGAGAAATACACAACCTCAAAGGAATGATAGATGGCGGTACTGGCCTGCTGTCAGGAGAGACCGGGCCTCTCATTGAACCTTGCAGTTACAGCAGACTATCACAGAGGCAGCCAACTGGAGCACGGCAGGTCTTTCAGTGTCATGGCTTGATTGCGGGTCACTGATTCACCCACTTTGGGCCAAATGTCACATTATGAACTGGCTGCAAAGGCAATTTAACACAGCCTACAGTCCTATGATACTGCCGCTTCTTCCACACCCAGGATAGATCTATTTAGTGGTACTTTGTGGCTCTCGTACCATAGAGCTATTCCACCTATCCAAGTGGAACGGTACAGTGATGGGTTGACAATGATGTAGTCCTACATACCAGTGACACCACTACTCACACAGTCACAGCACAGTAGCTGACCACAGGACTAGGAAGCGGTCGGTTTCCTACATGATCAAAGTGCAGGGGAAAAATAGGAAACCAGGCCCATTTCAGAGAGAAAACTGGTAGAAAGTGAGAGAAGGTGTGAGAGAAAGAGGAGAGCTAGAATGAGGTAAAGGAGGGGGGAGTGAGAAACTGCAGAAGGTGGAGGAACTCACCTGGTCTTTTTTGGTCTTGTGGGAAGAAGCCACATGGGCCAGGTACTGGATGACTTTCTTGGTGTTCTCAGTCTTCCCAGCACCAGACTCTCCTCTGTTGAAAAGGAAGAAACACAAGACCACCAGTTCAGTGAAAAAAACTAAACAAAAAAAAACAGGGTTTTGTTACATTTACATTTTATAGCTAGGATAGATTTGCTTTTCATATGTTTTGTGTTCAAGACTCACGTGCAAAGAATGGACTGGTCTTCACGGTCTGTGGAAAGAGTTTGATACAACATTAAAACGGTTTATAAATAATACAAGCATTTGGCTTGAAATACTTCTAACTATTGGTTAGTTTGACAGAATGGTAACAGGGATCAGATGAAGAAGGTTAAACGTTCCTTTACTTGACCTTTCTGCATCAGTTTAACCGGACAGATTATTGCACCCTTGATAAAACAAGATATGTAAGCTCAAAAAAGACTAATTATGCATGCATGTAATAACAAAAACAAAATTGCTAACAACAGGTTTTATACCAAGTACATCCAGTATACAACCCATGTCATTCATCACAACAGGAAAAAGCAAAGGACTCATATGAAAAGCCATGGTATATGCCCTTATTGTATAAATATAACACTTAACAATTAGCAGAGCAATCATTTAGTCCAAAACTATTTTAAAATTCCTGAGACAAAGGACGTAGCTGCATCACGTCGCCACACATTTAGGGAGATCGTTTGAGGGGCAAAGAAGACAGTAATGTGAATCCAAGGAGTGCACAGAACTTTCCTTCAAATCCACAATTAGACAACACTTCCCTGCCAATGGCCTTATTTGAAAGGAATGCCAGACAAAAAGCATGGGCGCAAACACTAAAGTGCCTGGAGTTTGATAAATGCCCTTGGCACTTGGATTGGAACCGGGTCTTCACATTAATATCAGTCCAATTACATGACATCGGAAAGATCATTGACATTATGATTGTCCAATCCCATGTCAATAATGCTTACAATCATGGATCTGTGCAAAAATGTCAAATATCAACCAGATTTTAAATTGCAACCAAATTATAAATCCTGTTGAAGTGTTGCTGCTTTGGCCCTGTACTCTAGCACAGTGGATTTGAAAGGAATCAATGAAAGAAAGGTTAAATTACAGGTGGATAAATGGGTCACAAGTGGATCTTCCAGCAAGATAGTGAGCACACATCCACACAGAAATGGTCCTTTATCCAGAAAAGACTACCGGTGTCTAATTGAAGAGGACGTCCGTAAGCACAGACGGAAGCGTCAAGAAATATTCTGTTAGGAGGAATGCTGTAAGATCACTTTCCATGAGTTCTCCAATTTCAAAACAATTGTAGGAAAAGGCTTAGTGCCATTCTATTTGTAAGAGGACAGTGCACAATATACAGAAACACAGAATCAGAAAGTCAATTGTGGTTCATCTCCTGAAACATTCATGAAGTAGAACACATTTCACATTGCCTACAAAAAGGAAATGCTTTCAGATTTTTGGCCACTAGTTGAAAGTGTAGCACTGTAGAGCCAAAAGGAGCACCAGAAAATGTGTATCATGCCCGACTTCAAAACCACTAGGTTTTCCCCCACGAGGGGAGGTAAGAAAAACTAAAAGTACGATTCCTAGACCATCTTAAATTATTATGTAAAACCTCAGCTCATCGTTATAAAGGGTGCCAATAATTAGGAGACAAGAGAACACTAAACTTACAAATGCCCTAAAAAAAACATGAATTCTGACTGACAGTCTGGCTACACAACAAATAAGTGGAGATTAGCATTTCTCAGGCATATTATCTGACTTCATCCCAGGTCTTTCTGGGAAAAACTAAAATATAACATAGTATACAATATAAAATTCAGGTTCAACTAACAATTAGGATTTCTCCATATTTCAGGCCAGAATGATGCAGAAATATAGAAAATAGTGAGGTTTCACTTTTATCTTGGAAGAACACAGTTGTCTCAAACAGGAAGTGCATTGGTCACAGACAGGAAATCAAGATCCGGCTAGAAAGGGTGCAGTCGTTTAAGCAACAACTCAATTAACAAACCACACAGTGACTCTCCGATCTAAAATATTCCCTTTAATTCATGGGCACAAACATCAGCAAACAAGCACCAACAAGACATCAGAAAGCGAATGACATCCAAACAACAAATGCTGATCCAATTCAAGATAAAGAGTCTGGGAAAGAGAACAGTGCCAAGTACTGAGAATGAATGGATGAGTGTACATTTACCAGACTGATTGCTTTCCTTGGTGAATAAAGGCAGGTTCCCAGAAATATGTAGGCCAATGCTTCTCTGCAGTTTAAGAGATTAAATTGGGCTAATTCTGTCCAGAAAATTTTAAACCACCGACCTTGTACAAATTAACTTAGAAAACATGAATGTGGCTGGGTGATGCCAAGGACCTGGCAATAAAACAACTTATGCCTTGCAATTAACCCGAATCATGGTGCTAACCTAAAATAGTGACGCTCTTGAGTCCAGAACGCTCCAGTCCAAGGCCTCCATGGTTTTGGGGTAAATGGATGCTAACTTACCCTGCATCATGCTCCTGTAGGCAGTGTCAGTGATGGCATAGATATGGGGTGGCATTTCATGCCTCTTCTTGCCCTTGTACATTTCCACAATCTCTTCGGAGTAGATGGGAAGATTCTTATAGGGGTTTATAACCACACAGAAGAGCCCGGAGTATGTCTGAAACAAAGAGATGCTCATTGTTACAGTGTGGCGACGCTCTCCACCATCGTAGTCATAAACAGGGACCAGCAGGGTGCGTCATGAAGTGGCAGTAGATTGAACTTGAAGCACAATTCCAAGTGGAGTTTGACTGTGCCGGATGCTAAACTTGACACACGTTGTCGCCCAACGGAGAACAGCAGAAAACGAGAGTAGACAGATTTTTCTGAAAACAACGGTAAATCATAGCAAACCCTTAAAAAACCACTTCACAACCCCACTCTCATTCCCCTTCTGACTACAGTTCGAGGCTTGGTTGGATTGCACATGTTGCACAATAACCAAGATGTTGTACCAAGCAGAGACATAAGCTGACAACCCCCCAACTTCATGAGAGCATCTGGGGCATCTCTATACGACTTTCCCCCGTCGCGGGCCCTGCGCTCCCCCGTCGCGGGCCCTGCGCTCCCCCGTCGCGGGCCCTGCGCTCCCCCGTCGCGGGCCCTGCGCTCCCCCGTCGCGGGCCCTGCGCTCC